>PRKT01000028.1:1204574-1237757 GCA_003671525.1 Saccostrea glomerata
TTTTTTTTTTTTTTTTTTTAAATTTCAGATATGTGAACAATTCATTTTATCACAAGATGGACCAGAATAATTCTATATCAAGACCATTTTCCAGAGAACTCTGTGTTTTTCAGTGTTAGAAGATACCCACCATCCCCTTCTCTCTGCCAGCCCTCTCCACAGTGTGTCTGTCCGTACCATCCTCTCTATGAGTTTCTTCCACAGCATGCCCTCGGAAATCACACGATACCATTCCTTACACACACCCTCCGCCGCACACAGGGACTTGGCATCCAAGTACGACAGAATGTTCTCTGCTATATGGTCAAGACCCTTGGCTGGTTTGTAAATAAACAAGAATTAGTGTGTGTATAATCCAAGACTTTCTTCATGTTGAGGGAATATACTTTTGCTTGCTACTTCTTTAACCACTATGATTAATTCAGAACACATTTACAACCATATTACACCTGAAAACTACCTATGCTCTGATATGACTTGCATCTGATTTAATATTTACAATTTTGACTCATATTAAACCTCTTTCCATTGTAAGATAGGTCAATGACAAATATTTCAAGTAATCAATCCATAGCAGCACAAAGGATATAAGATATTGTACACAGTTTTGTTAACTAAACAGTTAATGAAAACAAACCTGGGAGAGCTGAGATGAAGTCCCTCTGTAACATGGGTTTTAAATAACTGTTAATTTGTCCATGTTGATAATGACACATGCGTGATAACAAATGTTCCACAAATGTGATCTGGTCATATTCTGTCCAGTTGTCAAAATATTTGGTACAACTTTCTCTGTCTTTCAGGTACTGCTCGGAATTCTTCTGAGGGGCGGGCTGTAAAGACTTAATTTGGGTTTCAGTATCCTGTAAATAAAAAAAACTTTTTTTGATACAGGCATCTCTTATAAATGTCACCCACAAATTAATGTATGTCATCCTTAAACATTAGAGAATCATTTTGACAGTTACCACCAAACACTTCATAAAAAAACATTATATCATCTGAAGTTTTAAAACAGTGGTTGACTCAAATTGTGACTTTTGAGTCAAAAATTTAAAATGAATAATGAAAGATATGCTTAGACGTTGGTCCAATACTTTGCGAGCACACACAGAATCTTCTGGATTTTTCAGGACAATATTCCCAGATTAGTTTTTGTAGAGGTTAAATATACAAGATTTTGGCTACTTGGAGGGGGCAAGTAAAATGGTCTTAGTTGCACCTGCTATTCCATAAAAAAAGATATACTCGATCAGAAATCTTTTAATTTGTTTGTAAACAAGTTCTTAAGTCCGTCCTTAATAAAACATAATTTTGACAGGGTCTATGACAAACCTGAAGAAAAATGGCCAATTTAATAGCTTTTTTCACATTTGAACTGAAAAATAGACAAGTTACTTACAAATAGATGCTAACTCAGGGACACAGAAAAACTTGGTTCTGTTTGTCTTTGAATATGTTTCCAACTGGTACCTGTTCCGACAGACCGACACCATATTTCTTTTTTATGTACAACATTTCATTTGAGATCAAGACTTAATTTTTATTTATTTTTTTTAATTATTTGGACATTGTAAAGACTTTCGTTTTGCTCTTTCTACGTTGTAAATGAGGAAGGTTTTGATGACTTCTTTGTATAGTACAAGACTCTACTTGCAAAGGAAGATGTTATGAAGTGAACATTCAAATCGAACTCGGAAAGAAAACAAAAGCAAAATATGTCTGGAAATTTTTAAAGCGAGTTGCTTTGTTTTATGTACTCTTGCCAGACATCAAACACAAGAATACCGACCCCATATTAATTTGTTCAATGATATTGAGGTGTTGTCAAACAACAAAAAATGGCGACCTGATTCTCACAATTCGATCGAATATTTTTCCAACGATACCTACCAGTTTGCGATCAGATCTATCGTCAATGGAACAACATGTTTCCATTTTTGTTTCCATAGAGGTCATTCTTCTTCACCGATGACCGAGTGAAGCTGAATCAGAGACCTTTTCATTCACTCGCACATTCACTCTGTCGTGACGTCATCCAGAAACAGGAAGTTGTACTTATTCTCGTAAAAAATCAAATACTGATATTTTATGCATGAAAACTAGCGAATTTACTTTCGAAATATTGTTTTAAAAGAGAAAAAGTTAAAACAACGAATTTTATAATTAAGAAATAAGATATCATTTTTAGAGTTGCATTGGGGTATGACATGAAGTCGGTCACGTGATCAAATTCTATAACGCCCGAAGGGCGTTATAGTAGATTTGATCACGTACCGACTTCATGTCATACCCCAATAAAACTCTAAAAAATGATATTTTATTTCTTATATTTATATTTTACGTTTTCATTCATTTTACAAACAAATATAGGCATTATTTAGACTTAGATTTTGAAATGCAACGTAACGTTACTATGACGTTATGTGACGTCACAATCGGAACTTTCCAAATTGCACGTGCAATTTGCTTTCCATATGCAAGAAAGTCTGATCATGTGACCGACTGCATGTCATCGAAAATTGAATGACATTTTTTTAGTATTGTCATATAAGGACACTCACAGACATTGGCAAATGTAAATATTGTCAGTTAAAACACAAACTCCATACAGCGTCAATTCTCCGGGACTACTTTCCCTACGAATAATGCCACTGCCACAGGCTTTCCAAACTTTTTCCAAAATCTGGAAAATTGGCTTGCGCGAGTAATTCGGTTTTTCAGAATTCGTATAATTTAGTTTTTTCAAATTATTTTTTCTTAAAATATGTTATTTTGCATTATTAAAAACTTTATTTGGAGAGAAGCGATGGTTTTGGATTATTTCCCTTGTAATTTATTTGGATCTATTTCATAAGCGGAGTGCTACGGTTGTTACAATGGCGGCCTCCAGCAGCACCAGAGCGTCTGTAGAAACCAGGGAAGAAAGTAGGCTTATATCTAATGTTGTTTAGAAGTACTGTCGTGTATGATGCTTAGTTTTTATGCGCTGAGATTTTTAAAAACTTTTTGATCAAATGTTGTAGACTAGCTGCTATATTAAATTTTTTCTTGTAAAGAAATACGGAGTTGTCTGTAGATCACATCTGATAAAAGTATCAGGTCTAGTGCAATCGCTTGCTTTAGGCCTAGCTTAGGCTATATGACTTGAATTAGCTATATAGCTTAATTAAACAATTCAGAATAGCTTGATTTATATATCATCTCACTATTTTTTTTTATTGTTTTTTCTTTTCAACGTAGACATGGTAGAGTAGATCCGCACCTAGGTCAAGTAGGGGAATTGAATTTATTCAACCAGCAATGAAAACATTTCATTAAAAAAAAAAGAACATCAAATTGTGTCTTTTTGAGAATGTATAGTCAACAAAAGATAGTTGCATAATTGTTTTTTAATATTCAGCACAGTACGCAAACATGTATACGTATCCACTCCCCAACACACCCAATGGCCAATTAATGTGTTGTTAATGGGATGTAATTTATATAAACCCTGTGTCAAGATTGCTGTTTAATTAAAGATGAACATACCCTATAAAATAGATCTGGGTTTTTTTTTTTAGAATTGGCTTTGAAACCAAACCACCATGTATAAACTGATGAAAGAAATTGTTAACCGTCAAAATATAAAGGTTTTTTGGGATATCTTAAATGACCAAATTTTTTTTTTAATTTACATGTAGTTTAGTACTGGTGTTGTATAGCTATGGCTCTTGTACAGATATTTATTAAATTATTATATCCTTTTTTTGATTAATTATTCTAGGACTCCATGCTATAACAAATATGATTTTTGAGGTATATGGTATCGATGCAAAGGATCTTCAGATGTCTGCATGGCTCCATCTTCTTGAAAATACAGGGGACCTCATTGTGAATCTTCCTGTTGGTTATGGCAAAAGCCTTATATATCAGCTTTATCCTGCCATCTGTGAACTCTTACAACCCTCAGTATCTTCCTCTGTTCTTGTTATCTCCCCTCTTAACATCATCCAGCGTGACCAGCTGGTTTCTATGAGGAAGAGGTATGGCTTTCAAAGAAATTTTATTCTTGTTATTGAAGTTTGAAAAGTATGAAAAGGCACAGTATTCGTTTCATTATTGAACAGCTTTCAACATTTGATCTTTGAGCAACATTTTGCCTTTCTTTCTTTTTGTGAAATTTTCATGCTCCCCTTCGAAGAAGGAAAGGCATATTACTTTGCTGCTGTCTGTCAGTCAGTCGGTCCAACAAAGTACAGTTCAAAATCTGGATTTGGAATATATAAAATACATGGTTACTGTCTTGAAATATAAGCGATATTTGGGCGAGGGTAAGAAAATGTGATAGAGGCCTCTTACGTTTTCGACCCAAGCCCAAATATCGCTCATATTTCAGAACAGTTATCATGTATTTTGTTTATCCTGCAACAAAATTTTACATTTGAACATCCAAAACAAGCTATTTCCAAAAGATTTAGGCATGTGTCTGCAGTGGAAACTATGATGCCATGGCGTAAACATTGCAATATACGTGACGTCACAATGCACAAGGCTTTATTAGGGCAGTGACCGGATAAAGCTTTGGTTTAATAGGTTACCTTTATAAGGTCAATGCAAGGGGTAGTTGCAGGATAAAAAAAGTAATGGATCTGGGAGGTAGCAATAAGGGTCAGATGTGGTACTGGAAACACCATTGTTGGTGGTGTTGTTTTTTTCCCTAATGGGGGATAAAAGTAGAGCAGTACTAGTAGAGCAATGCCATTTTGACTCAGGTGAACATTGTGGTCCATGTGTATCTTGTATATTTCATTATTTGTATACATCATTATGTTGTATATCTAAATGACTAATTTGATTTTGTTTTGTGAGCTTATTTACAGAATGGAAAGTAATACGGAAAGCAGTAATCTGAGGCAATCAACGGGAAGTACTTTTTCATTTCTTTCAATATAACGGTAACACTAACGCTAAATGAATAAACAACTATTTTTTCATGTCTTATAAACAGCAGATTTACTTTGTCTAAGGATATGTACTTTGTGGATTTTTTTGTCTTTTGTAGGTAATGGGATCGAGTCATTGAAAGAATTTATACAAGTAGTACAACACATTGAAGCACCAACAGTTATTTTACCATACAGGAAACACACATAGCCTGTTTTTTCTTCAAAAAAATGTTGTTTTTGATGTTTGTTTTGTTGTTGTTGTTATGAATACTGTGCCTCAAGATCTATTCTTGATTCAATACAGATCCTTTCTTTAATATGGATTGAAATGCTGAAGTGCGTAAATTGCAATGACATGCAATTCTGAGGTAACATTTCAACATAAACTGTAAGTAATTTTTGTCACTTAATTATTTCAAGTTATTTGTACTTTTGAAATATAGAAACATTCCTGCATGTCAGATAGACATGAAAGGTCTGTTATGGAGTGAAGATGTTGACTCAGTTGTTCTGGAGGATATCATTGGAGGAAAATTTAAAGTCATCCTTTGTCATCCCGAATCTTTGTTCTCTACTGATAATGGGAGACAACTTCTTTCCTCTTCTTCATTTGTCTCCATCATTAGTGCTGTGTTTATTGATGAATGTCATGTTCTGGAGAAGTGGTAAGATCATTGTTATTAGGTCTTTCCACCTTTCTGTTTGATCTTTGACACCATTGGAAGTTATTGCCCCTTTCGCACGAAATGCTTTTTATCGCTACTCCTCCGAAACCGTAAACCATTAAGTTATGAAACCTTTTCCAATGTCTTTGACTAATTGAGGTGACTTTTCAATCAATTCATTGCAAGAGTATTCAGTGACCCCTTCAAAGGGTTATTGCCCCTGAAAGTTTTTGAATTTTACGAAAAATTGAAAATTTTCAAAATGAGAAGTTCTAGAGACATGAGACCAACTGCATAAAATTCATTGATCTTTCATCCTAAAATTTCTGCAAAGGTCAAGGTCATTCCAAAAATGAGAAATAGAGCTTTTTTTAATATCTCTTTGAAGACCGTTGCATCTTTCAAGATATACTATATGTTTTTTTATCATTTATTTGTACTCTTAATTAAAGGTATTTCAAATGTATCATTCTTGTCCCTTAAGATTGTTCCTTTTAAAAGTTATTGCCCCTTGTGCGAAAAACCTTGTTATTGGCACTCCTTCAAAACCATAGACCGTAAAGACACAAAATCTTCATTAATGTCTTGATGACCCTTTACATGAATTATTGCCCTTTAACTTCTTTGCGCATAATATTAAACCTAATAACTTTAGAACTAAAAAGTGTAGATGCATGGGGTTAATTGCAATGTGACCCTTGACCTTGAAAATTTATACAAGGTCAATGGTCAAGGTCATATTAAAATTAAAAAAACAAAATTTTTTTTCCTTAAAGCCACTTTACGTTTCTTTTTCATGGTATTTAATTTTAAGGAGTTAGATACTTAAAAAAAAAATGAAATTAAGAGAAGGTGGAAAGACCTCTTATTGTTCAATAAGCCTCCTAGTTGTTAATGCTGGAGTTTTCAAACAATTTTGTGTTTTTTTGGTTTTTATTGCTTTTACTTATGAAACAAAGAATGAAACTTATTTCAACTTATGTTATTCGATATAACATAACTTTGAACAGTTAACTCTTTATAAATCGCATAGGCTTACCATATATGTTGAGAAAAGTTTCATTCCTTATAGTTTAATTTCATTGTAGAAAATGAGACAATTTTCCCCCTAGAATAGGGGTTCTTATTGAGCATAATTTAAGTATAACATCAAGCCAAGTAATACGTTTTAAATTTTGTATTTCCACACACATCAGATTGATCCATACATAAGTGTATTCTACCAATACTGTATACATACTTTTTTCCACGGGGTCATTCCCCCGCGGAATCTCAATTTCTGTTCAATCCGTGAGTAGAAAATATATTTTGCGGATTTCTTAGACAGTCACTATATGCTTTGCATTTACATTAAGTACTCTTGTACAAATTTCTGCGGAAAGTTTGTGACCATGTACAGAGCGTAAATCAATACTACGCGGAAAAAAGTACTTCTACAGTATATGAAGTTCATCTTTTGTATTTCCACACACATCAGATTGATCCATACATAAGTGTATTCTACCAATACTGTATACATACTTTTTTCCACGGGGTCATTCCCCCGCGGAATCTCAATTTCTGTTCAATCCATGAGTAGAAAATATATTATGCGAATTTCTTAGACAGTCACTATATGCTTTGCATTTACATTAAGTACTCTTGTACAAATTTCTGCGGAAAATATGTGACCATGTACAGAGCGTAAATAAATAAAACACGGAAAAAAGTACTTCTACAGTATATGAAGTTCATTTGATTTTCATAATTATAGTTAAATATATGTTCCTTACAGGCAAGATGACTTCAGAACAGATTTTGCCCATCTGAGAACCCTCTCTGCCTTCTTTCCTGGTGTTTCTTTGGTTGCCATGAGTGGAACCTTGGATGAAGCCTCTCTGCAGAAACTTCCCAAGCTTATTTGTCTTCACCAGCCACTTACATTGAGGGCATCACCTGATATACCTAACCTCAAGCTAAAAGTCCTGGAAAAGAAAAAATCATCTGATGTGATATCCATTTATGAAGACATTTTCCATCCACTTTGTGACAAACTGAAGGAGGAGTATGCTTCTTTCCCTGTCACCATCCTGTACATTCCCATGTTTTACATGAGTCAGGCTGTGACCTATCTGCGATCTTTATTTGGTAACCAGGACATCTCCACCTCCTTCTATTCTGCCATCTTTTCTAATCAAGACCCTGAGGTTATTAATTTAACACTTGAAGATCTGCAGTCTCCCTCCCCTCGCATCAAACTTGTATTAAGCACATCTGTGGAAGGTATGGGATTTGATCCTCCTTCTATAGAACGGGTGATTCATGCATGTCCTCCTCGATCTCTTGTACAGTATGTGCAGGAGATTGGGAGAGCTGGGAGACGAGGGCAGGCCTCTGAAGCCATCCTGTACTACAGAAGGAGTGATATATCTTCCAACCTGCCAGGTCTGTCGGATGACATTGTTCAGTATTGTCTTAATACTGAACATTGTCTCCGAGAGAAGATGTTATCTTTTTTTGGTTTCCAGAAAGACAGTTCAATTTCTGGTTGTTCTTGCTGTTCCTTCTGTGAGAAATCATGTAAGTGTGTATTTTGTGAAGATCTCTCCATTGAATTACAATGATACTTTGATGTTTAATGTAGTCAATACTGATGCTTTCTATGGGTGAATAATGATTTCATTTATTAGGTCACCTGAGTCACTCAGATGACCTATTGCTATCCGTTTTCGTTCGTCATTGTCCATCGTGTGTTAACATTTGAACATTTTCAGCTTCTTCTCTGAAACCACTGAACAAATTTTAACCAAATTTGGTATACAGCATCTAGTTAGGACAGGGCTCTATTTATTATATAGTGAAGATGCATTAATTCTTTGAAAATCTTCCTCTCTGCTCCTGGGTCTATTAAATAAACTACTAACTTGAAGTACATAGTTATGATGAGCAAGAGTACCTATTCCACAATTGTGAATTTTATGGCCCTAGGGTCAGGGGTTCTGGTGTTAGCTAGGGTGGGGCTCTATTGATGATATGATGAAAAAGCATTAATTCTTTGAAAATCTTCTTCTGTGCTCCTGGGTATTAGATAAACTATTAGTACAAAGTACATAGGTATGATCAGCAAGAGTGCCTCTTCCAAAATTGTGAATTTTATGGCCCATGGGCCTCTTGTTAAAAAGATGAACTACTTATCTATAAACATCAATAACTGCAGTGCACAGCCTTTTGCTAGACTAGATTAAATATTGTCATTTTAATCATTTGTTTTCCCCAAGACTCCCCTGGCAAAGCTGACATAATTAAAAAATGCAGAAAAGAAATTTTGAAATACAGTGAATGTAAAAATTACTGGATTAATATGTAAACTACTTGAATTATATGTATCCTGGTAAATTAATGTATAGCCCAATGATAAATTTTGCATCGGTTATGCCAGGTGAGTTTCTGCCTTTTTCAATAATTTCAAAGTATTTTACATTATGTCAAAATTTTATGATGTTATATCTGTTTTAATTTACAATGCTGCCCAGGCTTCATCAGTTGGGAGGCAGTATAAAAAATAAAATTTTAAAATTTGAATAAAATCTCAAAAAATTAACAAGTATGTGAAAATTACTTTTGTACTACAGCAAACAAATTGAAATACCTCCTGTCAAATAGCAACATTATGTGAAAGGGTATTAGCCATTAGTTCAACAAAATTTGAAATGTAATACAAAATGATTAGCTGATTTCCAGTATTTCAATGGCTAATTATAGCAGATCACAAACAAAATTTGATATGTAATACAAAATGACTAGCTGATTTCCAGTATTTCAATGGCTAATTATAGCAGATCACAAACAAAATTTGAAATGTAATACAAAATGATTAGCTGATTTCCAGTATTTCAATGGCTAATTATAGCAGATCACAAACAAAATTTGAAATGTAATACAAAATGATTAGCTGATTTCCAGTATTTCAATGGCTAATTATAGCAGATCACAAACAAAATTTGAAATGTAATACAAAATGATTAGCTGATTTCCAGTATTTCAATGGCTAATTATAGCAGATCACAAACAAAATTTGAAATGTAATACAAAATGATTAGCTGATTTCCAGTATTTCAATGGCTATTATAGCAGATCACAAACAAAATTTGAAATGTAATACAAAATGATTAGCTGATTTCCAGTATTTCAATGACTAATTATAGCAGATCACAAAACAGAATATGAAATAAATGTATAAAATGATTAGCTGATTTTCAGTATTTACAATAAAAGAAGAATTACAGGAATTCTGATTTGTTGCCATTATAATTTAAAAAAAAAAAAAGAAAAAAGGCAGAATTGAATACAATTAAGTAAAGATCAAGAATTGTATAGTACTTTTAAGTGTCATGACCCAACAAAATCAAAAGATAAACAGAACAATGTTGCTTAATCATGCTTCCAAAAAAAAAGAAAACACCACATCACATGGGATGGATTATGTCCTCTTCTCAAAACATCATAGGGGTGGAAGAGCATCCTCTTCGCCGTCGCTTTCAATCTGATTTTCTTCTTGACTGAAGATTGTGGTACCTGTTCAATTTTGTATATCTGTATTTTTTTTTCTTTGGCTTATAAAGTCATAAAATAAATCTGGACCCAAAATTAAATGTACATATTTAATTTAGTATGAAAGGTTAATGATTGGCTTATTGAAATCATTTACTGACCTTGAACAACTCGGTGCTTCATGATTTCTATATCAAAATGGAATTGTCGCTTGTCAATTTTTGATACAGGAGTTTTCCCAAGACTTGGAAAGCCTATAATTAACAAGACATATCAGGATCTCGCATGGTTTGTTGTTGGATATGATTTTTATATCCAACGAGCCTTGGCAAGGGGATAAAAACACACAAGTTGAATAAAAATCATATCTAACTACAAATCATGTGAGATTCTTTTTAACCCATGTTTTTTTGTTCACCTAAGCCGAAGGCTCAAGTGAGCTTTTCTGATCACATTTTATCCGTCGTCCGTCCGTCTGTCTGTCCGTCTGTAAACTTTTCACATTTTCGAATTCTTCTCAAGAACCAATGGGCCAATTTTAACCAAACTTTGTACAAAGCATCCTTTGGTAAAAGGGAGTTTAAATTCTTAAAATGAAGGGCCAAGTCTCCTTACAAGGGGAGATAATCAAGAAAAGACAAAAATAAGGTGGGGTCACTAAAAAATCTTCTTCTCAAGAACCACCCGGCCAGGAAAGCTGACACTTATGTGGAAGCATCCTTGGGTAGTGTGGATATTAAATTGTTAAAATCATGACCCCCGGGGGTAGGGCGGGGCCACAATAGGGAATCCAAGCTTTACATAGAAATATATGGAACAAATCTTTAAAAATCTTCTTCTCAAGAACCACTGGGCCAGGAAAGCTGAAACTTATGTGGAAGCATCCTGGGGTAGTGTAGATATTAAATTGTTATAATCATAAAAGGGAAGGGGGTAGTGGGGCATGATAGGTATAGCGGGGGAATCTGGTAAAGAACTGCATCACCCAAGTTACTCAGGTGAGCGATGTGGCCCATGGGCCTCTTGTTTACGCCACAAACAATGTTTAACACAGTTTTTATATAGGACTCCACCTCATTTTACTGCATCACTCTATAACGCAAAACCAATTGTGACGTCACAACTGTGTGATACAAAAACGATATCACATAAGCTATATCGACAGGATAAAGGGTTAAACATGGGATAAATATGATATATTGTATACCTGATATTCTTAAGATACAGTTAATTTTAAATATTAGTAATGTATTAAATTACTTTGAATGTTTGTCTTTTCTAAAAGGATGTGAAATCATTAAGTTATAATGTTTTCAAGTTTTGAAAGGACAATGAAATGAAAAAAAACCTTTCATGTCCCTGCTAGGTTGTATTGCAAATGGCTTTGTATTTCTTAGAATCTGTATGATTTTGTCCTTGTCGTCAGCAGATACTGTCTTTGTGTGCCGGGAAGATTTGGGCTTGATGTTTAGCGCCATGTCCAACTGTCTACACACGCTGTCAACAACAACTCCGGCAGACGCGGAACGAAGTATCGCTTTCTCCGTCTTGTTGGCTCCCAGTTGTCTAATGAGTGTTTTCTGGGCTCGAACAGAGTGTTCCTGTACAAGGTCAGCTTCTACATTTCCTCTCTCTCCCCCTTTAGTGTTGACGAAACAAGATTCCAGTACCCTTATCTTCATAAATGGAGATAAGGTGTACTGGACCTTGTAGATGAAGTCCATACATTCGTACAGGTATTTGCTCTGCCGCGATAGAGTGTATAAAAAAGGGATGCAGGCTTTCAGGTTTGGAATGACCTGGTCTATGTTTCCTGTTTTGGCCGTTTCATCCAGAGCCATGATCAACAAATACCAGTGGCATAGGTTCAGGCAATAGGAGAACACTTTATCTGTTGTCTCCAGGTGATCCAAGTTAAACTGTAGAAAGCTGTAAATGATAAACAATTAATAATTATTTACTTTCTTTTAGAGAATACTGTCACTTAATTGACAATAGGTCAATTTATATACTGCCAGGATGGCTTATATGAAATTATTTGAGCAGTGATTTGTGAATTCTGGCTTTCCATGTCGTAAATGGATTTCACATTTGTATAATAATTAAAACTTTACCTCTTGAACTTACCTATCCGTAGTATGCTGTTTTGAATGTGGAAGCTTCCCACACACTTTAACATGGTAGTACATGTAAAGTCTAAATTGTGTATAATGATAACATAGTTACTAAGTTCAGGACTTATACAGTTAGTGCAGAGGTCTTGCAATTAGTGCAGGGATTAGACATTTAGAGTGCAGGGATTATACAGTGAGTGCAGAAATTGTGCAATTAGTGCAATGGTTAATTAGACAGTTAGTGCAAAAATTACACAGTAAGTGCAGAGATTGTGCAATTAGTGCAATAGTTAATTAGACAGTTAATGCAGGAATTACACAGTAAGTGCAGAGATAAAGCAATTAGTGCAGTGAATAAGACAAGAAGTGCATGGATTAGTAAGCCTATGGGAGACTTACCATATATAATTCACTACTGTGTATCTAAGTAGTGGTGGGATTCGAACCCACAACTCCCCTAACATAAGCCGGACTGTTAGCAACATACAGAGGATAACACATAAATTTCATGAGACAATTGAATATGTGATACATAGTTTACATGTCAGACGTATAGAGGGTATCGGGCTTTATGGAATTAAATCTCGTGACCAACCTGTATTTATATCCAGACAGATGCTTTAAAATGATAGCTTGTTTCTATTATGATAAAAATCATTTCATAAACTTACTCATAGTGGCACAGAAAACCATGAAGAGCATTTCCGATTGCATTCCTTTTCTCTTCCCTCGATAGATTTTGTAAATCCTCTATATTTTCAGTTGGACTGCCGTTGGTGTCAATGGCAAAAAACTCTCTGGCCAACTCTATGATCATTGCTTCCCCCACCAAGGAAAAAAATTCAAAATGGGATTGAAATTTCCCCTTAACTTTTCCTGTTATGTCTGATCTTAAAAGTTTGCATTTGAGAAATGCTAATGAGGCAGGATCCCTGCAGCTTTTCATGGAAAATAGTGCTTTGAAAGCTTTCTGTAATTTTAATTATTGAAATTTAATGTTCAGTGTTCATTAAATCTTCAACAGATTCATAACATTTATATTCTAAAATTTTGAATCTGAATGCATATTGCCCTTGACATAGTTAATTACTATATATTGCACAAATGAGCAAGCTTTTCTTAACCTCTAAAACATCCTGCTTTAGATGCCAAAATTCAATAAAGATTCCCCCAATGTCTTCAAATCTCTTTTTTGGATCTCCCGACAGGGCTCTCAAAGCCTTGGCTTCCTGCATTCTGCATCTGGTAAGTTGGTCACCACCAAGTATAACTGGGTTTTCCTTCAACTTATTGTCGTTGCCTTATAGAGAGTTGGATTAAAGATTAGCAAAGGTAAAGTGAAACTAAGTACCAGACATTTTTTTATAGACAAACAAGAAGTGTTCATGAAACACTGATGCATTCTTGTTACAGCTAAGGGAAAGGTAAAAGTTTCTCAAATGCTAGTCAAACTACAAGGTCAAATGTTTGAAAGTTGTTATCCAAAGAGAGGCCAAGGTTAATTTTTCTTTAAAATAGGGTCAAACTCTATGGTCCATAGGTCAAATTTGGTGGTACCCAGAGAAATCTCTTGTCACATTAAGAATACACCTGTGAAAATCAAAAAGTCTTTGTGGACAGACAGACAAAAAATGGATGGACAGGTCAAAAACTATATACTCCCAAATCTTTGATTCTTATGGGGCATGAAAATATTTTTACATTGTAAACTTTCTTGATATATAAAAAAATAATAATTAAGGAATGAAGCTAATTTCAACTTATGTTATCCGATATAACATAACTTGGGGCAGTTTACGCTTTATAAATCGCGAAGTGGTTTATAAGAAAGCATGAACTTCCCAAGTTTTGTTATATCGGATAACATAAGTTGAAATTAGCTTCATTCCTTATAATTTAATTTCAGTGTAGAAGGTGAGACAATATTTCCTTCGGGAAAAGGCTTCAAATTGAGCACTATTTTAAAAAGTAACGTTAAGCGCAGTAATACGTTTTTTGACGTAACTCATTGTGACGTAGGCAAGTTATGTTATACAAAATATTATATGTTCCTCTGAATTATTCAGCCAATGAAATTGCTTGATACAAGTGAAAATAAATTATTTGTAACTACATGTATAGAGTAATTAAAGGGACATGCATGTTTTCCATTTTATAATTTCTTTTGTTATTATATTATTAAATTCCTACTTCTATACATTATTGTATTTCAAGCCAATTAAGGGAAATTTATTTGAACTCATGATGGCAGTCAAAATTTTAAATAGTACACTAATAAAACCAGATGTGAAAAAATGAGGGACTTGATTGATCTATAAAATATTATCCACCATTAATATTTAATAAATAGTACCATATGATTCGATGAATAGGTTAGTAAGTGTCTCCTCAAACTCATCCAAGATGCCTAAGCAGTCCTCATGCTTGGCTTCATTTTTTAACATAATGGGGAGCTGAATCACAGTTGATTTCTCCTTCATTCTTGACTGAAATTCAAATGAATTCTTTGGCTCATATGAGCCCATCCACCTAAATCCTTCATCAGGATTTCCCTTCAGAATTCTGCTTACTAAGATCTACAAATGGTTTCACAATTATACAATTTAGCAAGCAATAAGTCTATCTGGAAAAAAAATTGCATTGTCTACAATGTATATTAATCGCTAAATATAATATATATTTATACACAGTTCTAATTTGTTTCAAAGTTGAATAATAGATTCTTGGTTATAATATAATTTCCATTACACTGAACTGTTGCTACATTTTACATGTACCTTGTAGCACAACATCATCCGTTCTTTCTCTGCTCCATCTTGCAATATGAAACTCGCTTCAGGTACATGAGCAGGGATGATTGGTTTCTCATTTGATATTGTGGTGCATTGTAGGTGGGCAATTCTTGGGAAAACCATGTTTGATGCAAATAACCCAAGTGAAAAAAATCCTCAAACAAATCACTCTAACAAATCACTAATAAATCAGTGATTTGAAGATGATTTGTAAGTGATGCAAATTCCCATGCAAATGAGCTAACAAATCACTCCTAACAAATTGTAAGCAAATCACCCTGAAATCACAACGAAATCACTGAGAGTAAATCGTGTAGAAATCACTTCTGTTGAACAAATCGCAACCAAATCACTCCAAATAAATTGCAAACAAATCATTTCAAATAAATTGCAAACAAATCACTTCAGTTTAACAAATCACTTTCAAATCACTCCAGGTGGTTACACACTTGTGTGTAGGATGCTCATGTAACCATCCCTCAAATATTTGAAACACACATGCATGCATACCGGTATTTGTTGTATATGAACAAAAAACTTTTGACAAGTGTATTTTGAAATATAAACTTTTACTAGGATGTGTCCTCATTAAGATGGCATCATGTATTTTAGATATATACACATGTACTTGGCTCCAAATTTAGAATATGATATAAGCATTAATTGCTGACTTTTAGAAGTTGGTAAATGTTATCTTATCTGAAATACACATTTGTCTAGACACTTTGAAAAAGCCAGTACTTTTCTGAAGCTTATAGCTTTACATAGATTTAGTTTAAAACATTGATTGCCACCGACTTTGTTGTTGGTAGAAGAACAATACATTGCACGTGAACATAGGGAATATTAACTAAATCTCAAGAGGAAATGATAGCATAATACAGTTATACATACCTGAAAACTATATTCTGCATGATTATTGAAAAAACATCAGTTTCAACAAAAGAATAGAGGTATGAATCTAGAAAAGCACAACCTGTAGCTCCTTTCATTTCAATTCAAATCTGATAAATGAAAATTGGCGGTAGAGTTTCTAACACTGACCAATCAGCAAGCCAGGCGGAAGTTTTGAAGTAAATCATTCTCAAATCACTCTGAAGAAGGGCCATGAGATCAACAAATCATTTACAAATCACTTTGAAGAAAGACTAAGTTAACAAATCATCTTCAAATCACTCTGAAGAAAGACTAAGTTCCAGAAATCATGTTCAAATCACCTTGAAGAATGACTAAGTTCAACAAATCATGAAGAAATCACTGTAACAATTTCCTAAGTTTAACAAATCACTCAGAAATTGTCTGAAATGGGAAACAAATCACAAGCAAATCACCCTTTTATAACAATGTGTAAGCAAATCATAGTCATCATTTTAGTAGAAAGTGATTTAAGCATGATTTGTTAAATGAATTGCTTACAAATCACTGAAACAAATCACTTATAAGTGATTTTAAAGTAATTTGTAGGCAATTTGTGAGTGATTTGTTTGAAAAAAATTTCACTTGGGAAGTGAAGGGATCTGTTGGGGTTATTCATGGAAAGGTGTGCAGATTTCACCTGTATAAAAAAAATATATATTTATGGACATGCAAACAGACAATTTGATTCTTATAGACCTGCAACAAATCATGCAGAATCCTTAAATAAATTAAGTGCATTATGCTTTTAAGTATAATTGGAAATGTTATGGTTTCATCTAGATTTTCTTGTTTTTTACAAGCATATTCAGTATACCATGACATCCAGATTGTCTCCTGTTATCTTGATCAGAGGTGTCCTTCTGATATGTTCAATGATTTGCAATTTTGAAGTTTTGGAGGCCTCATCCTGCAGATTCAGTTTGCTTGTTGGTGCAAGACAAAGTCCGAAGTGATTTAATCTGGTGAGAGCCTGTAATATTGATATCATTATGTTATTGAAAGTGATTGATACAGTAACAGCTGTGATGCATTTTTTTGTTGTTGATCATAATATTTTGGAAACCCGATGAAAAATAGTGTCCTTACTTTTTTTATCGATCTTCTTGGCAATATCCTCACATAATCATTATAATTAACAAGAAATGTTTGTAAAACACTTATGCCCCCTCCCCCAAATACATGTAATTTGGAATTTTTATAAGTGGAAATGGCATAACTCGATCCAAAATGGCCTGATTATACCCCAGAGCTGCCAACCCTTACGATTTTGGCGTAAGTCGTACGAAATCAGCATCTAAAATACGCATTACGATTTCTCTGTATTCTTTGGATTTCAGTTTTTCTCGTTCAAAGTATATAAATAACGGTATTTTCATATCTGGCAGTATATAGTTTCTACTATTATAATATATTCATAATTCTTACTACGATTGCTTGTATCATCGCGGTTTTAGAAGGCTGATCACATCAAGGTCAATGTTTTAAAGTAAACAAAGTGGAAACATGCCTCAAATTATATGTCCATTTACAAAACATCTTCAGTGGAGGGGACCTATAGGTTTAAACCAAAACAGAACTTGACCTAGATATTCTTATGATGAATATGTATACCAAATTTCGTTTCACTACGTGCAATCTCTGAGAAGAAAATGAACGGAAATTGCAAATAATTGGAATTTTTCTTGGAATTTTTCTAAGTCAAAGGGGCATAACTCTGTCTAAAATGGCTCGATTGTACCCAAAACAGAACTTGACCTAGATATTCTTACAGTGTGAAAAATCTGTATACCAAATTTCATTTCAATGTATGCAACCTCTAGAAAGAAAATGAACGGAAACTGGCAGTGGACCGACAGATGGGAGCAAAGCATTGGGCCCTCCCTTCTTCGAAGGGGGCAAAAAAAACTAATCTCTGCCAAAATTAATTACACATGCATTTTAAAATAATAATAATATACAAACACTGTCTTCAAGTTGTCCCCTCAAACACACAAGTGAGATAAGTCTTTGGAAAGCAGAAGCCATGTGGTTTCTTTGAAACAAAATGATTCCAATGACTGCAGTCAGAGGGCCAATACTAGTGGGTGATACTTTTCCAATCAACTTCACTAAAATCTTCATCAGGAGCGGAGCCCTGTAAATATTACACATTTTATTCAAAATCCTTCCCAAGTGCAAATTAAAATTGTTTACTTTCATTCCATTTGATAACTTTATATATATATACATGTACACCGTATGTATAATTATACCCCCAAGGATTGGTTCATACATGGTGTAATCATAAATGCATAAATTTGATATTAAAATTGTATTGATTTGAAGGAAAAATAGTCTTCACTTTAAGATATATATATAATATAATTGCATAATATTTTGAGCTGCCTCTTAATACAAGTGTATACTCAATAATTTTTTAAGCTAATTGTGATATGCTTATGGTTAAGGGGCCTTTTGTTCTTGCAGTACAGTATATATCATTTTAAATTGGACTTTTTCTTCTCATGCAGTACATATCAAAATTTTTCTGAATACTGGTAGTCATCACTCATGTGATTACCGCTCTATGATCTCCTCCAGCAGATCAAATGGAAAGTCCTGGCATGCCTGCAATTTCATGAGTGGTCTCATTCTGGTTAACACATTACAACTTTGTAATGAAACTATGGGGTCAACAACTTCTTTCTCAATAAAAGAACTGTGTTCCCCAGCAGAATTTCCTAATACCTCCAGCTTCTTCAGAACTTGGTCTGCTCGGGTAGGTGTTGAATGCAACTCTCCATCTAGTACATTTTCATATTTAAATTTTAAATACAACTATAAATATATACATGTAGATATTTCAGTTCCATGTATTACAATTTTTTTTTTTGGAAAAATGATAAGACTTTTTCCCATTAGTGACATCTTTTGATTATTTGATATATATAAAATCCAGTTGTACTTTGAAATATAAAAAGTCAGAGGAGGAAGCTCAGTCTACAGGATTTATAACATCACATCTCTCAAACATGATGGTCAAAAGGTTAGATTATGTGTTTGAATTACCTCAGAAACACTGACTGCTGTAAAAATCCAAGGTCTTATGCTAAATCAAAATTCACACTTAAATTGCAGAAAAGCTGTTGCAACAGTTCTTCCATTACTTGTATAAACCTATCCGAAGCAATAGTGATAATAAAAATGCATCACTCTTTGCAAGCAAGGAAAAGGATTTAAAATGTAAAAATAAGCATTGAATCATTATTTCTTCCAAGATACAGTCTCAAAACTACATCCATATCTTGCAAAAAATAATGATTCATTTATGCTTATATACAAATACATGGATTAAGTTATTAATTTATATATCCATATTTACCTTCAGTCAAACTTGGAAAAAGTGATTTTCTTGTTCTCTTTGCTTGGTTGGTCATGCTTTCATTTGCAGAAATAGTACATGGAGTACTGGCTTCCACAAGCACATTATGGGATTTTGCCATTCTTTTCTGGGTAACTAAAATGTTGTGTTAAGTAGAAATTGTAATTAAACATTCTTTAGCAATAAAATTATTTTATAACTGTACAAATTTCCCACAACCATGTGAACCCAAGTGAGTTTGAAAGGGGAAATAACAATGTTATTAGCATCCCCATGCATGATCATACATGAAACAGCTGAATCTGTCTAACACTAATATACAATGTACTAGAATCATTTCTTTCTTTTTTTTTTTTTTTATCTATATCAAAAATAAAAGAAAGTTCACCAGCTTCTTTATATTTGACAACATACCAACAGGACAACTTGTACAATCACCCTCAAGTGTGGCAGCAACTCCAGCTTTCAGGGTTTCTTTAAATGAGGCAAAGTTGAAAAGTTTCAAGTAACAGCTTCTGCATATCTGTAGGAAATTTTTATTAAACACATTTCAACCACATTTCAACCAATTACCCCTTTTCAAAATATGCACACCTCGAAATACTCTTCAAAACTTATTAACTCAATTGCGGAAATAATTTATCATCCCTTATTGATATATCTTTGGCTAATTAAGAAATGCATTTGAAGCCACTCAAGTTATTCAAATTAAACAAGGGTTTTAGTAGTATTTGACTATTTGCAAAGTTATCATTTATTAAGTGACAGACAAATTAATCACAAAAATGTTGTTATGAAATATTTAATATTTAAAAGTATATATATTAACATTACACATGCATTTCGCATACACATGATGTGTGTTGAAATCTATGTCATTCAAAACACCATAACAATAAAGGTGTTCTATTTTGACGTCACAAATGTTGAACACTGAGGATGTGCACATCTTAATTAAGGAAAATCCAAAACTCATGCTCACATTGACTAGAAGCTTCTTAAGTGTTACATTAGCTCTTTTTAATTAACAATAGCTTACATGAAGGATGATACATAGTTTTTTGAAAAGTATATCACATTTGCATTAAAGACAGAGAGTGAAAAAATGTAAATATAAGCAGTGATTATTTTTTTTTTAAGATATACATAGCCTCATAACTGCAACGGTATATGCAAACAAATTTTTAAACTGGGTTAACATGAACATGTTACTCAATTTGTTTGCACACTCTTTTACAGTATTTAGTCTATATCTTTCATATATATATATATATAACATCTATCGGATTCATGTATTTTCTAGGCAATTGAAATTTTGTCTACGTTTCAGTAATTCTTTTTTCTTAAAGAATTTAACATTGACACAATTGATGAAAATTGTTCATTATGAAAATCAAAATATTATACAGAACAGCTGTGCTACTAATAATGAAACAGATCAGTGAGTGCTGGGATTGTGCAATTAGTGCAGTGATCAAGACAGTTAGTGCAGGAATTACATAGTAAGTGCAGAGATTGTACAATTAGTGCAGTGAATAAGACAATAAGTGCATGGATTAGTAAGCCTATGGGTGACTTACCATACATATTCACTACTGTGTATCTAAGTAGTGGTGGGATTCGAACCCACAAGTCCCCTAACATAAGCCGAACTGTTAGCAACATACAGAGGATAACAGTAAGACAAGACCAGTACAACATTTACACAAGACATATACAGACAAGGAATTGGTGCTTTAAGACACAAGACAGGTAGTGCTATAGTTAATACAAGACACAAGACAGCGCAATGATTAGACACTTAGTGCAGAAAGTATAGAGTGAGTGCAGAGATTGTGCAATTAGTGCAATGGTTAATTAGACAATAAGTGCAGAAATTACACAGTAAACATGGTAAAGAGATTGTACAATTAGTGCAGTGAAGAAGACAATAAGTGCATGGATTAGTAAGCCTAGCGAGACTTACCACACATATTCACTAATGAAAATAGCAAACAATTTAACATTGCATTGATATTTAATATTATGACACAAACATACCTGTCAAGCCTTTACCTATTTAACTGTATGATAGCTATATGCCTAAATCAAGATATTGTACTGGACCTTTTTATATTCCACATATCACATTTAGCATTGTTTTACATTGTTTAGCAAAAATATTTATATTATATAACTTGATTTATACAATCATTCATTAACTATAGTCTTAACTTATTTGTCTGTTATAGTAGATACCAATCTCTACCCAGAGCTGTCGTTCACTTTAACTTATTATAGGCAGTTAGTATGTATAACTTCAAAAGTTAAAGCCATTATAAGACAGTATTCACTACAGTCATTGAAACGTATCTTCTTTTTTACAATTAAATTACAATTAAATCGGTTACTGGGTTATTCTGAAGGATTTTAACAAGGCTACTTCCGGATAAACAAAACTAACTAACTTGTACGTATAATTGTAAACAAAGTTTACAGGTGCCCCAAGCACAGGTGGTCAATAAAAGTTAGTTTCCCAGAAGGAAGACCAGTTCAGCAAATATAATATATAGCACATTAAACTGATATGATTTTACATAAAAATAATAATGACATAAATGCATTATGTCATTTCCAATATTATCTATCATATGTAGGCCCTATATGACTCTTACCGATGCCTCTGCTTCTTTCAACTTCTCGACTGTCTTTGGCCCAACAATACCGTCTATCACCTCGTCAGGGATGCTACTGTCGTTGAATTTCCTCCCCTTTAAGGAAAATAAAATTTTCGGAGACGAAAAACACAAAAAACACTTCAAATACCTCTTGACAGGTGTCGTTCCTGTCGAATTCATTTTTCGAGTTGAACGTCTTGTGACGTCACATAACCCGCGTGTCATGGGGTCACGAGGTCATATCAAAAAGGCCTGTGGCAGCGATGATATGGAGTTGTAGCGTAACGTAATACTGAGCTGTTTGGAGCTTGGTTAAAACATAAAATTATAACACCTGAACCGGACGGAATACTCGATTCCGGGAAGAAGGGAGGCGGATCTACAAGTTTATCATTTTCAAAATCAAGCTAAATTGAAATAACTCAGTTTTACGTCATTCATCCATAGGAAAAGTAGTCTAAGAGAATTGAAACTGTATTGAGTATGCGTAAGATTTCCTATCTATGTAACCTGGACTCAAAAATTAAAATATTTTGTATTTCAGCAATTTGCATTGTAGTTTTAGGTAATGCATATTTATAATTTTTTTTTTAACTGAACAAAACATTGATCAATCAAACAAACGATAGAAATCACTAAACACACCGTGTATATCCCAACATGTGGGGTGTATGCTATGTTGTGCGCGGGGTGTATGCTTTCGAAGCGAGAGAAAGGGGGTCAATGTACGTTCTTTGTCCATTTTCTCAACTTACGGATATTTTTCGCCAGAAAGCATATGCCTACGGAAGAAAGCATTATCTAAGGAGTATATGGATACCTATGAATCCACTGGACACCTTCTAGTTTTATCAAACACCTCAACACAATTCCGAGGATCGGAGCAAGATTGACGCTACACTGTGTTTATGATCGAATATCAGAACAAAGCTTTGCTTTATCGTCACTTTTATATTATTGTTAAATACATGTTTACAATATAAACGTTTGTACAAATTGTCTGTAAATAAAACAGTTCGTATATAAAGATATTGACGAAAAATCGATGTTGTGTCCGGGGTGTATGCAACATGTTGTACGTGGGGTGTATACCCCTCTTTTTACTCAATAGTATCATTGTCTGAAATGTCATTAAAAAAATTCTTAACAACTGACGTTTGTGATAAAATTTCTATTTTTTTCTTAATTATTCATCAGTTTTGTAATTGCACAACTTCAGGTTCATGAATTCGATTTACTGGAAATAAAATTGATACACGTTCATCGTACTAGTAAATGTACAGGGTGCTTTGTTTAACTGTTTAATGTGATAACCAACAATTCATCCCTTCTTTCGATTTAAAGGCACCTTATTCAGATCCTTCCTTAATAAATGCTTCACACATGCATCATTTTGAACATTTAACATTTCCTCATAATTTCTGTTCAACTTTTTTTCAATATTTTTAAAATGAGTTTTAAAATATTTAGATTTTTGTTATGTCATCAACACCAGAAAAAATGTTCTCCTTCATGTAGTATGTATACGTTGTGTACTTTGGCCCCAGAAGCCCATATTTGGCAGTAAACTATTTGTTTTATATTGAGGCATTGTATTGTTCTGAGTACATATTGTCTAGAAATGGGCCCGAGGAGGATGTGTTTGTGTCTTAGGTCATTTTTTTTTGGGGGGGGGGGGTAACTTTACTACGTTTATACATATACAATGATAAAATAAAGGAGGGGTGAACATAAATTGATATTAATTACACGTCAACGTAAAATTGTAATTGTACCAAACAGTTTTTTTTTTTCAATTGTGCATGCCCTCAGAAAATTGTCGTCCCTTATTACAATTGTGCATTTTTATTGCCGGCTTTACATGTTTATTGTAATATGTAAAATACGAAATCTTATCAGATAAGGAAAAATGAGTCCAAATATTGCAAAAATTGAAAGGAAAATTAATAAATCATTCAGAAACGTAATATCACCCCCTTTTTGTTCCAGACACAGCTTTTCACTAAAGAAAATGTTCATCGAAAGTCAGGTTACCCCCCTATTTTTTGTTGCAGCATAGTCATACAATGGTTATGTTTTATGTTTAAGTAAAAAAAAAAGAGAGAGAATTGGTACTGAAAAAAGACGGGACCTTCAACCCCATCTGATCTAGGAGTTTTGAGTTCGATACCCCATCCCCCTTTTTTTTTTATAGCTAGTCAACTTATCTCAAGTTTTTTTTTTCGGGTATCCCCCCCTTCAAAAAAGATTCTACATCACTGTCATAAATGCTCAAAAATACATGTATTGATTACATAAATGTTGCAGGAACAAAAAAAAAAGATTTATTCATAATACAATGTAGTGTTTTTATAATTTTTAACAGGCTAGATATTTAGATTAAAACGAGTCGAAGAAAGGGCAAAGTGTCTTCAATGCAGGGATTGGGAATTGGGGAGGGCCCCCTTTTGAAGATTTTTTAGACCATTGCGCCATCTACAATGTAGATAACAAACGCTCCTTGCACATCTAGCGCCTTTTATGCTTGAATATCATAGTTTGTTTTTAATTTCTTTTTTAATTTAGTTAATTTGTTTTTTTACTTCAGTACGTTAATGGAAATTACTTTTTGGTTCGGCATTGGTATTAAGATCTTTTATAAATACTATTTGTTGCTTTTAAACCTGTGTGAATTAAATTTCCATTGATACTTCGCACAACAATCCTAAGAAAAATATGGGGTGTATACACCCCGCGTACAACATGTTGCATACACCCCGGACACAACATCGATTTTTCGTCAATATCTTTATATACGAACTGTTTTATTTACAGACAATTTGTACAAACGTTTATATTGTAAACATGTATTTAACAATAATATAAAAGTGACGATAAAGCAAAGCTTTGTTCTGATATTTGATCATAAACACAGTGTAGCGTCAATCTTGCTCCGATCCTCGGAATTGTGTTGAGGTGTTTGATAAAACTAGAAGGTGTCCAGTGGATTCATCGGTATCCATATACTCCTTAGATAATGCTTTCTTCCGTAGGCATATGCTTCCTGGTGAAAAATATCCGTAAGTTGAGAAAATGGACAAAGAACGCACATTGACCCCCTTTCTCTCGCTTCGAAAGCATACACCCCGCGCACAACATAGCATACACCCCGCATGTTGGGATATACACGGTGAAACATGTAGTTAAACACGGTCCTCCACTACCGACTATCCAGAGGTGGGTCAGGTGCTTTGGGGGAGAAAGCATCCCTGTCCTGTCGAATAGTCACGGTCACACTCGTCCTGAGCCGTATGTACTAATCAGGTTTGCGGAATATATATTCCGTTGTTATATCGACTATAATTAAAACAAAAGCATATCGGTATGAAATATGTATGTCAAAATACGACCAATTGCTTCGTTAAATTTGCTAACAAGGATATTATACCGACCTTAGAATTTTGTTTTATAGATAAGATCATTTTATTTTCCAATTTTGGGCCCAGAAGGCATAAAGGTTTTTTACAATGTCAAGATAGAAAGTTCTGAAAGAAAGGTTAGTAAACATGCACAAACATAAACACACACACATGTATATATCTGATATAATATATACAAGTAACTGTACATGTAGATGCAGCAGTTGGGATTATCAAATCGTTTATTCACATGCGATCAAAATCATTATTATCAATATACATATATACCAGTATACAATTAAATATGTGTCTATCATTTATGAAAACTCATGGCATTATACCTTATTTTGAAGGCTTTGACAAGATATTCACTTGGCTTTGTAATAATTAGATTGTCTTCATTATACATTAACCAGAGAAATTTGTCTCCTTTTGATAATATTAATATGAAACTTTTGTTAAATAATGAGATATCACGAAAAAATTTATTTCTCTCCTCAGAATATAATGGGCATTCAGTAAGAAAATGATATTCATCTTCTATATTGTTTTGGTTACACATTAAACATATTTTTTGGTTTCTCTCTAAGGGAATTCTTTGACCAGCATTATTTTTTACAGATTCATATCTGCCTTTTTCAATTCTTAGGTCATGAGTACTTAAGCACTTTATATGAAAATGTTGAAATCCTTGTAGCATCAACTTATCTCCGAGGAGCCTGCCTTGGTTTTAAAATTTTATCGTCCTCAGAGCATAAACTTATATGTATTGAATAAGTTAAAAGAAATAAACACCATGTGCATGTAATAGTAGAATATTACATTATATTTTGTTTTTCATATTTACAGTTTAGTTGTTAGTAATACCTGTCTTTTCTTCCAACTGCGTAGAGGATTGCAAATTATATTTGTAAGTGAACTTGTATCTATATATGAGATAGCTTAGAAAAATTCAATGACAGCAATAAAGAGGGAGGAGGTTATTTTGCCGATAACTAAAGAATTTGTAGGAAACCTCAAAATTACGTCTATGTTTTCTTCATCCCCCCTCCGAGTGTGTCCACAAACTGAAAAGTTTAAGTTGTTCCCATAAAACTGAAATTGCTTTCTATGTACCTGAAATAAAGACCTAATTAAATGGGTTTTTTCTATAAAGGCCATAAGCCTTGATTAAATCACCCGAAACATTTATGCACATTTACTGGACATACCCAGACTTATTCCAAAATACTAGTAAGAGTGGACTAATGTGAAAAATGGAAGACGGATTCAGAGAACCTCATACACACAATTTAAATTTTAATGCGATATTCTTTTTTCAAAGTTTAAACGAGCAATAGACCATCACCAATGTATAAAGGATCATTCCCGTGTTAGAATGTTAAATTCATTTAAAAAGCTGCTAGATTGTGTTACTTTATTTGAATTTACAACATTTTAAAAGTTTCTTAAGCTTGCCAGCAACTTCGTATACAAGAAAAGAAAAATATACGAAAACAAACGAACAGAAAGGGAAAAGCAAGAAAAGTGCATGCATGGATGTAATTACTTTAAAAGCCACATTTTTAATCTTTTGTGATTATTTTCATTTACAATTGTAAAATTCTAATTGAGTATTTTCCCTGCCAATAAATTATACTTTAAATTTTATATCCCTAAATTCAAACTTTTATTTTGATTTGATAAAATCCTACTTTTGATAGATACGTGGGTATCTAGAGAGAACTTATTGTAAATTGGATGTTATTTTTGTGGAATTGAATCCATTGTCCGGCCTTGTCGGACGATCTATCTTAATGTTCTCCGTGGTCAGTTTGTCCTAGCCGAGATCCTATCAGGGGGGCCTTTTGTACACCGCGGACCCTGATCACAAGGCCTGTCCCCCTCCTTTCCTTTAACCGACCCTCGGAATGTCATTAACGGGCACTCTCTCTAATTTGTTGTCATTAACAAAGTAACACCAAGTGTTTGTAGAAGATGATAAGATATGAAGAACGTTACATCAAGTATAAACCGGGTCCCGGAATCTCAGAAATTTTTATGAGTACCGTCACACATTAACGGGGCGATAGGTATCTATTTCATAATGGTGTGGGACTTTAAATTTCACAAGCTCATATATACAAATTCCAAATGATACATGTATATATAATGTGTAGCACCTAATGAAATTACACTTTTCCTTCCATTTGCTAAATTTTATATTTCATGATTCAAATAGTTAAATAAATTACTATTATTAAAACACATATACAGATATTTCTATAAATTTTATTATAGTTTTACGGAGAATTTTCTTAAAAAAACTTCTTTTTAACAAATACATGTATGTATGTGGAAAGTAAGGGGGGGTTTCAGTTTTTCTTTTTACATCATTCTCCAGATGGCAGAGTCAGAACGAGATACCTAACAATCAGTTAAATTCATAAAGTCAAAGGGAAATCAAAAGTAAGAGCCCCCTCCTCCCATTATTTCCGCCAGACAGATAATCAAGAAGAATCGCAGCACCATATGGCGCTGAAGAAATGGTAAATTACAGAATTATAGATCACAGGTCAGTCCGCGAGTCTCACGCAATGTGCGATCACGCTAATCCGCTGCTCGTGCGTGGCGCTCTCATCCATCAAGGAACTGGATGCTGACAATCTCTCTGTTTGGTGGGGGATTTGGGAGGTTCTGTTACACGCCCCATCAGCTTAACTGGTCAGCAGCGGCTACCCGTCTGTATGGGCCATTAAAGAAAGATTGCCCCGAGAAACGATAACTGATAAGTGAGCAATTGAGTGCCTGTATGTGGCGGTTAGTATTACAAATTGATCGTTACTCTTATCTGTTCTAAAATCACTTTGTCCAGCTCCTGTTAATTATAACCGTTTATCCCCGTACCCGGTCACTTGACTTTGCTTTAAAGAAAATAAAGAAAAATGAAGGTTTTAATGACAATTCTCTGACCTCGGTCACTACAACCCTTCCACATGACGTCACGGGTAGTTTAACTCCCGAAATATTTATTTCACACCACATACTCATAAATCTAACACTTCTAAAAAATCCTCCGAAGCCTAACTCAGGTTTTTGATGATGCTTGTAAATTAAGATTTAATATGACAGAAAAAGAAAGATTATCTTCGTCTTTTTCCATTGAAAGTCTCCTGTCTAACAGCGATTCAAAACTGCAGGAAAGCCCAAGAAAAATCTCCAGATGTGAGGAAACACTTCATCATTCTTACAAAGCTGATGGAGAATTCAAGGAGGACATCAAAGGTAAAAAAAATTGTTCCGTAAGAAGAAAATTTTTAATGAAATACTGTTATATGACATATGTGTAACAATATTGATTTCAAGTAAAATTGAAAAATGATATTTTTTTAAATATTTTTTTTTAAGAAAAGATTGCTTAATCTTTATTTAAGACTTGAACTTATTAAGATTAGTCTAAATTTAAACCTGAAATGTAACATTTTTTTATTTGTTAATTTACCTTATTTTTTGAAGACACGGACGATGGGACGATGGACACATATACTCACCTCCCAAAGGGAAAAGCTTTAAAATGTAAACAGAAAAATACCGTAGTCCATACACCATCAGATGATGCAGAAAGCGAGAAAGGAACTCTAAATGTGAAACTTAACCCAAACGAAGATTCCGGATGCTTAAAAACTCGAAAGAAAACGAGGACTGTGTTTTCACGCCATCAGATTTTCTGCTTAGAGTCTGCTTTCGACGCCAAGAGATATTTGTCAAGCACCGAACGTTCTGAAATCGCTTCCACGCTCAATCTAACAGAAACTCAAGTCAAAGTGTGGTTTCAAAACAGACGCAATAAATGGAAGTCCCAGCTCGCGGGTGATCCAAGTATTCCACCCGAACGCTTCCCTGTATTGCCTTATGGCGGAAGGTTTCCGCTTCCGATTGGAACTCTCGGAACTCCTTTTTATCCGCCTTTGTTTTATCTGTGACTGGACGGTGAATTTTTTGTCCTGTAAATACATGGTTTAACACTTCCAGATTATTGCAAATCCGGTTTTAAACTTTATGTAATAATCTTGACGCTTTGCAATGCTGAGATTTCAATTCATGTTCTAATGAGAAGGATTTTTTTAGAATGTGAATATTTGTTAACTAAATAATGAAGATCTATTAATTTTTTTTTTGGTGGCATTCCTCCTTAAAATGCAATTTTACCTGTACAGAGAGTATGATATGATTAAATATAAACTACACGTAAATAATGTTAATAATTAAAGGGAGGGGGGTCAAGTGACAGAGAAAATTTTTTTCACACTGATTAAAAAATTTGACAAGCAAAAAAAAGGGGATGTGTGTCCATTGCACAAACTCGAAAATCCTATTTCGGGTCGGGGGTGGGTGGGTAAGATCGAACGTCTTTCAGTGCCATTTTTCCCCAAACACTACCAATTATCCATTCTTTAGCCTAAACTATAACGTGACTGTTGAAAGGGGTGGGGGCTAAATCTACGCCCCAATGATCAATGCCCATCCTATGTATATCTTTGCAAAAAAAGTGGGTGGGGGGCTTCCCGGTTCCGACACCTATAGCTCTGTAATTCCTGCCCTGCGATGACAGTTAAGCTTTGATCCGTTGTACTGTTTTTCACATGCGCATATCATTTTCTGTTATTTCGACCAAAGTCTAAAATTTCGATAGATTTTGAATTTATCGGGTTGTAGGTTAATTCAACTTAATTTAACTTTCTACCCGTTTTTAAAGTATTTTATATAATGAATCAAAAAGGTTTGGAAACAAGTTCTTTACTAGTTATACATGTGTCTAACAATATGTCATTCAATAGAATATAAATTTTAAAACTGCATGATTTAAGTAAAATTATGTTCAGTTACATGTAGAAAATAAAGTATTTTCGTGGAATTCAATTTTAAATCACTTATTTTAAAGAAGAGGCCAAAAACATACAAATTGCCGTTATCTGAGTAACTGTAGGCAATTTGGATACATTTTCTTCGTCTGATATGGAAAAAAGTCCCATAGTGACTGATTTTCTTAATTTTTCATTAGAAATGAGAGTTTAAAATACGATTTTTCATCTTGTTTCCCTACAAATTAAGCCCCGAAACTCCTTATTTGGCCAAGCTTAAGTTATAAAGCACCATTAAAGGAATTAATTTCTCAAATTTGATAAAACTGTAGGCACCTTTCATTTACTACATCTTGACCTTAAAATCTACAGGTTTCATCAATAAATTTATGTACAGCAACAGAATATTATTAAATCAGTTTGTAGATCTATGCAAGGATTGTGTTGACCAGTGGTCTCCAATTCGTCAAGCAAAAATTAAGATTTTCTCTAGCATATTTATAATTTCAACAAGCGAAAGAGAAATAATAAACAATTAACATCTTCATTTTTACCCATTTCAACTTTATTTGTATTTTTTCCTTCAAAAACCCAAGTTTTTTTTTAGATGAGAATTGTTTACAATATTGTCAATATACAATAGGCCACTTCCTTCTCAGTATCCATGGAAAATTACAAAAATATATCATGATAGTAGGTTATAATTTACGAAAGCCTATTAGGATCAATCTAAAGAGAAAAAAAATTAAAAGGCGTTATAACACCTTTTGAAAAGGCGTAATACCGCGAAAAAGGCGTTATTACGCCTTTCAAAAAGGCGTTATTACGCTTTTCTGAAAGGCGTTATTACGCCTTTCTAAAACGCATTATTACGCCTTTCCAAAAGGAGTTATTATGCCTTTCTAAAACGCATAATTACGCCTTTCTAAAAGGCGTTATTACGCCTTTATAAAAGACGTTATTTCGCCTTTCTAAAAAGCGATATTACGTCTTTATTTTGAATACATGACTAAACATATTTAGCCCAACCGAGGAATGGGGTAGGGGGGGGGGGTGCAGAAATCTTACCTTTGGGACATGAATTTCACAATTTTATATAGGACAAATCTCTCAAAAAATAATTTAAACAGATATACAATTAGATTTCCAGGAAAAAAGATTTTCTAATGCGTCATATATTTTCAATGTTGAACCAACTAAGTCCTTCTTGAATAGTAGGCGAAATAACGTCTTTTAGAAAGGCGTAATAACGCCTTTTCGAAAGGCATAATAACGCCTTTTGGAAAGGCGTAATAACGCCTTTTAGAATGGAAAGGCGTAATAACGCCTTTTGGAATGGAAAGGCGTAATAACGCCTTTTCAAAAGGCGTTATAACGACTTTTTTCGCGTTATTACGCCTTTTCGAAAAGCGTTATAATGCCTTTTAAATTTTTTTCTCTCTAGATTGATCCTAATAGGCTTTTGTAATAATTAACTTGAAAAAATCAATTTAAACAAATCCTAGAACTACATGTAAAAACCAGCTATGTGTTAAACAACTGGCCACGAAAAAAGGATAAAAGATTATTAATTTTATATTATGATAACAACAAGAGAATTTGCATAGATTCCACCCCCCCCCCCCCCCCCCCTTCAATCTTCCAAAAAAAGGCCAGATAAATTCTATTTAGTGAGTGACCCTTTCTCGCCAAATCACGCAATAAACTAATTCTTAATTCGCGTATAATAAGTCCTGAATTTACACTCGTTTTAATCTATTAGAACCCTCTTTTTCTACAAATCTTTCTAACACGACGAATTGTTTTTCTGTAATGAAAAACTTGAGATTAACAGACACACACCTATAACTTTAATAATCTATTCATTTTTAAATAATGTTTATATTGCAAAGCAAAATAACTACTAAATACATATGTAAGACTCGAATGTCCGATGGTGACGCCAAAGTCCGATGGCTCGTTTCCTATGTGACACGTTGCGCTAAAGTATGGTGTATGATGGTCTGACACGCCAAAGTCCGATGGTATCTGTAGGAGAGAGCTATATGCGGAATCCGGACCGTGGCTTGAGACGATGCGCCATGCCAAGGTTTTTTATAAGTATTAACATTTATCATTATGCGAAAATTAATCCTTATCTCCCGGATAGGTGCAAAACTAAAACTAAGTCTTATCGGTAGAAAAGTGAGTAGGCCTAACAGCTTTATAGATATCTAGATATCTTTGGTGGGTGCAATACTAACCCTTATAACTTGACTAGTGTGTGAGGACTATAACCCTATATCAAAGCAATTTAAAAGGACTTACCCTAATCAGTAGAGTGGTGTGCGAGGATTAATCCTAATATCTCTGAAACATGTGAGCAATACACAAAATAAATAAAAGCGTATGCAAGGATAAATTCGGAAACGATGGCATTTGAATGCATGAAAAAGGCGCCAAGGATTGACGTTTGATTATTGTGACGTCATAAACGATGATTGTTTTTCCACTAGCGTACATTTTGGCCGTGGTTTGCGACGATGGGCATGGTGCGGCTTTGTAGTTTGGCGCATTAGTACTATGACGTCATAAACGTTAATTGTTTCTCCGCACCATCGGACTTTGGCGTGTCAGACCATCGGGGTTTGGCGCAGACCATCGGACTTTGGCGTGTCAGACCATCGGGGATAGGTGCAGACCATCGGACTTTGGCGTGGCCATCGGACTTTGGAGTCCCATTGCACTTTGGAGTCCTACACATATATTCTTTTTGATAATTTTATCTTCAGTTTCATGAATACTTTTATGATTTTTATCGCTTTTACTTGGGAGAATTTGTCCTCCTTTAATGTAATCTATATCTTCTCCAATCAATTTGATTTTCTGAAAGCGGGAAAAAAACGGCCGCCCTTTTATGATTATTTAAATTTTCGTCAAAATAGTGGTAAGTAAATATATAAAATGTGTATGAAGATTTTGTTGAGGGGGGGGGGGGGG
>PRKT01000028.1:1237850-1288875 GCA_003671525.1 Saccostrea glomerata
CCCCCCCCCCCCTAATTTTTGTGTAAAACATACACGGTTTGAAGTTTAGTTATAATATCAATCAATTAGATATATTAGGGGTTGAATGTAATGTTTCAGTTGAGACATTAAGAATTAAACCCCTACAGTCCTCTCTGTCTCTAGATCCGCCACAGAGTGGAAAATACAATCAACAAAATGACACTACGCAAATAAAACCTATTTTATATACGTTCTTGTGCTGATTTACTGTCATAATGACCAGGTATCCTTTGGATTCAACGAAAAAATCATCATTTATACTTTTCTTAGCCCAAGATACCATTTGAATTTCCCTCTGTTTTCATTTTAGATTGTTCCATTTCCTAAGGGAAGATACCATGATAAAAGATAGAAAGAATAATTTACCAATCAAAACTTAAGAACAAATCAAATGATTAATAAGTTACCATCCTTATAAAACCCTTTCAAATTATTTTTTTGATTTGTACTCATCGGTTAGTGTTTATTCGCATCAAAGGCAAAGTCAGCTCCCCCTTTTATACCCAATAGTGAACTCGTCCAAATCAATTCACGTGGAACACAACTCACAAAAGCAGTCGTTACGTGAAAACTCAGAAGACAGAAGATTTGGGTGTAAGTATTAGGTAAGTTCACTGAAAAAGGTAGAAAAAGTATTTATTTCTCGATTTAAAATGTTAATACAAATGATAAGATAAATTTTGTGTCGTACTGATTGAAATTCTTTGAATGATTGGAAGTTCTTGTCTGCAACAGTGCAACAGACTTTACAGTGTTGAACTGTGCAATTGAATATTGAAAAGGAAGTTATAACAAGTTCACATCTCCTTTCTTCTGTCTTTTTCAAAGGAGTAATTGACTAAGAATTCATTGTATGTCTAAAACACAGTCACATAAGACAGGTTGGGAACAAGTCTGAAATGGCAAAGATCAAGATGTAGAAAACTGGTTATAGTGTAACCATTCTTAGTTTACTTGGTTCAACTAGGGTAACGTTATACGGATAAGTATAAGTTTAGGTCCCTGATTTTACAAACCGCTTGGCTAGTATGGAGATTTACAATACCTTAAACCATCATGAGGCATCTTCACAAGCCTTGAGGCCAAAAGGAAGTATATTCTTGTTTCCTGTCCCCTGGGACCTGACCAAAAAAATAGTGTAGGTGGGGGGCTAGGGTAGGGAAAAATTTTTATTTTGAAATTTTTATTTAACTCAATGAATGCAGAACATTTAGGATGTAATAACAAGAAAGCAGTATAATAACAGTTTATAAAGCAAGTTTGTTAAAGAATTTATAAAGTAAAGTTATCCTATACACTTAATTGTGATGTATTTTCTATATTCTTTGAAATGAATACACGCAAGACAGGGTAGATATTTCAGAGACAACACACTAGCTGATCGCAAACATGCCATGATAAATGGTCAATGTTTATCATGCACTTTTTGACAGGTCTGCAAAGTTTTGTATTCAAATGCTTCTGAGATTCTTCTGCGAAAACATTAAATGTTGGTTGACTTGAGTATGTTTGGAAAATAGCCCCCAAACAATGAAAATGTAAAAAAAAAAAGTTTGGGGGTCGGAGGGTATAATGTAGGGTAGGTCGGGTGACAGGAAACAAGAGTGTTTTTATTTTGGCCTGAGAGTTTTCAGGAGCAAAACAGATATGATTGAAATTCAGATTCATTAGAAAATATATTGAAAGATGAAGGTATCTTTAAAAATATTTAAAGAAAGGGGGCGTATAAGGCGTGGACAACCTCCCGCTAGAGACAAAATATTTCTCAGTTTTCAAAATTAACAGATAAGTTATATTTTTCTAAAATTGTGTTCTCAGTAATGTCATCTTCAAAACATTTTATCATTTTATTTTACTGAACGACTTATCATTTGATAATCTTTATTTCAAAGTTGACAGTTAAGCATATTTAGTGGGAAATGGGTTAACTAGAGCTATAAAAACTGAAACTGAACATGAATGGGTCAAGTCTCCATTCTTCGTTAGCGCTTAAATGATGGAAACGTAAATGCGAAATCTATTTCATTCGTCGAAAAAATGGAATCTGAACCCATTCTATATGAAAATCGAAAATTTCTGAAAAAGATGTTCGCTTCAACAAACCCGTTCATTTAAATCACACTGAGAGACGTCGCTAATGCATATACTTCGTAGCGTAGTGGTTAAAGCGGTCGGTCTTGGACCAAACCCTACTCTATGGAGAGAGTTCGAATCATACATGAAGCATTTTCTTTTTGTTTTCACATAATAAAAACATGAGTGAAAAATAAATTATTAATAAAATATTAAAATAATGAAATACATAATTAAATGTGTAAAATATGATATAAACAATATAATTTTGAAAAATTTAACTTTTAGAATTGAAATGTCTTTTCTCAGAGCGGGGGATTGTCCGCGCCTTATACGCCCTCTTTCTTACTGAGGATTAGTGGAAACCAGCCTCATATTCAGTTATTTTTGTTTTTTTTGTTTAGTAGAAGAGTCTACAATGGTTGTAACAACAGACATATTTCTGAAGGAGGACCTCCATAAACTCATGAAGAATCGCTTCATCGTTGTCATTGGAGACTCAAGTGAGTATCAGTAGCAAAACAGAGCTCAAGACCATAAACTGAGAAAGAAGACTCAAGTCATAATACACCTACTAACTCTTTCAGTTATATAAGCATGAAATAGCAAACATATGGTTTTGCTAGATTGGTTTTGGTGGAAAGTTGGGTATATTGTGCTAGGCTATCCATTTCCGATCAAGGATGAAAAAGGATCTACTCCAAGTTTTATTCTATACACCCTGAGGCTGAAGAGTGTATGGAATACAACCCAAAGTAAATCACTGTACACCCTTGATTGGACCTGGATAACTAATAATTTCCGTTGTCACTAAATAAATTCTTTGTATACGCTAGTCCATTCAATGGTATTTCAAATTCCATAAAATTTACCATGTGCTACATTAGCATCAATATATGCTTTTGGTGATGAAGAAACTATGCATTATGACATTATTAACATTATTTATTCCTAGCTCAAGCTGGGTGTGTTAGGAAATTTACACTCCATATAATATAATCAAATCTTATTATAGTTACAGTTAAAGTATATCATTGAGGGAGTTAGCAAGATTCTAGTTCCCTTCGACCAGGACAATTTCCCTTGGTGCGCTGCGCCTCGGGAAATAGTCCTGATTGAGGGGAACTGGAATCTTGCTAACTCCCTCAATGAATGACATACTGTAACTGTTTTTAATATTATATCTATACAAGTTTAGCATTAATGGTAGCAAATACCAAATTAGAAGACAGTTATTCCCTAATTTTATTGCAATCATTGCATTTTGTTTGTTGTTCACGTCTTATTTTGTTGCATTTTGTCATATGAAATACGTCACGAAGCATTGTGTTTTTGCATCACTCTATTATGACGTCAAAATGAAAAGCTCACTGCAAATTAGCATAACTAGCTTTCAAAGGAGGGATTAGCTAAAAAAAAAACTAATGCAAAAGGATCAGCCGATTCACAGCAATTTCTAGGGACTTGCTCAAATCTAAACACTTAAATTTATATAGGGAAAAATCAGCAGAGGTATGATAAAATTAATTTATAATATACATATTAAGTAATTGTTCCTCAGAGTCCTCTCCCTTTGAATGTTCATCAGTCATTCTGTCTGTGTGTAACACTTTTTTTGGGGTGCTAGTAGTAGTATGAAAAAAAGCTTTTGAGCTTTTGAGATTTTGCAATGATATTTTATATATTCATCATAAAACTCTCTATGGTGTTAAAAAGATCCTAAATGATTTTGAGGAGAAAAGGAGCTTTTATGATCACATTTTTTCTTGCATCCATCTGTCTGTAAACTTTTCACATTTTTGACTTCTTCTTTAGGAATCACAGGGCAAATTTCAACCAACAAAATATCCTTTGGTTAAAGATCCCTGTGGGTTGTGTTTGGCCATAATGGGTGATTAAATTTACACATAGGAATAAATATAAAAATCATTAAAAATCTCTTTTGGCAAAGCCATGACTGATCATATCTTTAGGCAGGCTAGAATCAAGTTATATCCAAATCATGTAGGATTGAGCCACAATGGGTAAGAAATGCATAGTAAAAATATTTTTAAAATATTTTAAAAACCTTCTCGAAAAGAGCAAAGACATGGTTAGTCATATTTATTTGTAAGCATCCACAGGTAGTGTAGAATCAGTTTGTTCAAATATGACCTTGTAGGATGGGGTTACTGTAGAAGGTTGATTAGGGAAATTAAAGTTTGTTCAAATGCCTCCTCCCCTTTGCCCCCCCCCCCCCCCCCTGCCCTGGCCACTAATATACCAGTAGTGAAACTTTTCAGTGCTAAACTGATTTCTGCTTTTTCCAACCAAAGTGCCCAGGTGAACACTCTAGCTCATGGGTCTCTTTATCTTTTAGCAATGGACACAACTTAGCTTGTTAAAGTCAGATGACATGTTCCTTAAAAATAATACCGGTATATAATTTTTCTTAAAATTTGTCATTGAAACATAGGTACTCAAACAAGTTTCCTCACAAAAAATTAGGGTACTTTACCAGGCATTTGGACAAGATACCACAGGGTCATATTTCTTATAGCCCTTATGGGTAATCTTCTGAATGGCCTATATCACATTTTTTTGTGTACTCTGATATTTAAAATCATTTTGAAAACAATGTAGAAATCAGAAGAGCGTGACAAATATGAATAATTTTTATATGATACTAATTACTAAGAGACACAAAACATATATTTGAGGAACGTGTCGTCTGACCTTAATATTAGACCAGACTATAATTTGGTACATTAATAGTAGATTCTTGGTTGTTTAGGTGACTAAACTTTGGTGCATGTTTTTATTTACAGATCAGAGAGCTATATACAAAGACTTGGTCCTTCTATTGCAGAAGAATGATTATATCACATCCAGACAGCTAAGAACCAAGGTTTATATTTATTAAGAAAGTAATAATCAACTAAATCAATAGATTTCATAGAACATATCATCACTGAACAAAAAAGCATGTCATATTATTTATAAACTGTGCAGAAATTCTACTTGTTTTTTTTTTTTTGTGAAAAAAAAAAAGCTGTCAGTATATCAGAGAATAATTTCAGATAAATTTCTCAGAAGTTTGTTTCACAATAAATATTATTTTATTTCAGGGAGAATTTTGCTTTGAAAATGACAAGTTAATTGAAGGTGGTAGGAGATCGAACATGAACAACGGTACAGGTTACCGGGAGGTTCGGCAGTACCAGACGGACTGCCATCTACTTAGGTTCTACTTTGTAACTCGCTGCTACGGAACCTACATGGAATCCATACTAACAGATCTGTCTGGTGAACTGTCCCCCGATGTTGTCATCATGAACTCTTGTCTCTGGGACATCAGCAGGTAGGATTAACAGAACTTTGTTGGATAATGGATGTAAATTATTGAGAAAGCACTTTCTTTTTGATGACCTGGTTTGGTTTTAATCCATGCATTTCTAACTCAGTTTCACTGTGTTGTCAATAGATCCAATATTTTAGAAGGTTAGAGACTGAATATGGTTCTAAACAGTTGTCTTTGTATAAAGTTTAAAACAAAAATAGAGAGTAAATCAAGTTTGAAGGATTGGCCTATTTTATATTTGGAATGATATTCTGCTATGATTATTAATCAAATTATAAAATTAAGCTGAATAACTAACATCCTTGAATATTTTGTCAGAAATTACAAGCTCTGATGTTTTAAAATATAGATATGGGTCAAATGGAGTGGATGAATACAAGGAGAACCTGAACAAGCTGTTTGACCGCTTTAAGCAGTGTCTGCCAGAGGACTCGCTGGTCATCTGGAACACCACCCTACCTGTCGCCAAGGACATGAGGGGAGGCTTCCTGGTCCCTAAGGTAGAGTTCATGAAAAACACTCTCAGACTGGACATCCTGGAAGCCAACTTCTTTGCCATGCAGGTTGTAGCCTCTCACGGATTTGACATTCTTGATCTACATTACCACCTGAGGAATCGCCTTGACTTGAGAGCTCAGGACGGTGTACACTGGGACCAGAAAGCCCATCGTCACATCACCAACCTGCTGCTCACCCACATTGCTGATGCATGGAGCGAGAAAATGCCAGGCAGAAACAAACCAAAAACGGACATCAATGGAAACTGCCAAACCACACCTGTTGTGTCAGAGCCTTCTATAAAAGAGGTCCAAAGAACTGTAAGTTTGAAGTCTTCTGTGAACCAAAACAAAGAAAATGTGAAAAAGAATGCTGAGACAGCCAGGACAATTGTCAACACTCGCAGACTGTCAGGGGGCAGCACCAATCTGAACTGGCAGAGAAAGTCTGTAGACCCAACTAAGCCTGTCACAATGGGGGAGAAGGAACAACTGGAAATATTCAGTGTATCTAATGCCTCAACTCCAAACTCCAGGCGGCGGTCGTTTGACAAACTTCAGGCCGATCTGAACAAGGTTCAGAGGGAGATACTGGGCATGGTTAGTACTCCACCTTCCTCCAAGGGACATTACTCCAACCCCCTTCTCAGGGAGAGGACACCTTACACAAACTCCTACCAGCCTTCTCAGTGCTATACGGACAACTACCAGGGCTCATCTGTTAACTATACAAACAACCTCTCCTATGACCTGTATCAGACCCAGTACCAGTCTGCCTCTTACAGCCAGTCTTATAACCAGAATGTGAACAACATGCAGAATAACTACATGAGCAACTTTCAGAATAACTTCATCAACAACTTTCAGAATAATTTCATGAACAACCTTGTGAACAACTACAGCACTGGTGATTTCCAGTGGCAGCCCTATGCCCAAGACAATTATCAAGGAGCCAACAAAGTTTGGAGCACCAGGAGCCACTACAGACACAATCAGCCCCAGAACCCAAGCTACTACAGGATGTCTCATAATTACTGAACACAACCCACATAACCCAAGCTACTACAGGATGTCTCATAATTACTGAACACAACCCACATAACCCAAGCTACTACAGGATGTCTCATCATTACTGAACACAACCCACATAACCCAAGCTACTATAGGATGTCTCATAATTACTGAACACAGACGCAAACCATAGAACCAAACTACTACAGGATGTATCACAATTACTAAATCTAGACACAACAAACAGAACCCAAACTACTACAGAATGTTTCAAAATTCAGGATGTTTCAAAATTACTGAACTCAGGCACAAACCACAGAACAAAAACTACTACATGATGTCTCACAGTTATGGAACACAGACACAAACATTTGCAGGGTGTTTCAAATTTACTGAACTCAGACACAACCCACATAAACGGAAATGCAGGATGTCCTACATTTACTCTGCTCAGACACATCTCTCAAAACCAGAATTACTAAAGACATTCTTATTTACTGAACCCATCTCAACCCAGAGAACCAAGCCTATAGGATGTCTCATAGGATGTCTATATAACATATGCACTTTATAGTTACAGAAATCTACAGGGACTCTCACAATTATCTTGCCCAGTGTTGTCTTTCATTATGTTGCTCTTGTGTAAAGAAAACTCCTATCAGACTTAGAGTAGAAGTCAACTAACTGGTTTTGGCTCATCTGGATCCCACTGTATAATGGTATAAGTCAGTACTAGGAATGGGCTTTTTGTGTTGTCTAAAAGGATATGGAAATATATGTACATTTTCCCTCCCAAGCCTTGGTATGGCACATCATTCCTTTGGTCTTTGATCAGTGTAAGGATAAAATGACGTTTTGTATCGTGATGGATATAAAATTTCCACCAAGATATAATACTAAGAAACTGTTTTGCTTGTGTAAAATATTTAAAACTTTATGCCACAATTTGAAAGGTGGCCTGTTTTGTGTGTGTGTCTGTTTGTGTATGTGTGTGTGTCTGTTTGTATATAATCATGTGTAGTGAACTAAAGAAGAAGATTGGACATATCATTAATGTTGACCTTGAATCTTGCAGAATTGATGGAGATCTGTTTGACAGAAGTGTGTGTCTGAAGAATGCAAGAGGATGAAAATCATATTTGACTTATAAACTGATTATATTGAAGCAGGACCCTGAGGACTTAGTGTAGTTTGTCGCTGCTATTGGCTATCTGACTGACTGATTGGCGACTCTTAGACAGAACCTGTCAAGAACTTACTACACTTGATTACCAATTTCTAGTGCTTAGAACTGCTTTTAGTCTGATTTTAAACAATATGATATTTATTTTCATGATTAGACTAGTGCTTGATACCTTTATGCTTTTAATTTATGTTCCTTTTTCAGGGATATTTTATGTATTACATGTATTTACAATGTCTTTTAATAAAAATATTTAAAAATATGTACGCAGTTTTCATTTCAAATTCTCTCTAAATTTTACAAATACCTTATTCTAAAAATTAAATAGAAAATTTCAATATTTGCAACTTTATTCAATGTAATTTTCTCAATGTCCAAAAAACATTTTGCACTGAGGTGTAGAGAGGGTCCTTAAATTTCTCATGGCCGGTTGCGTATCTCGGATTTAAACCTAGGATCAATGATTCCAGGTTTAAATCCAAGTTTTCGAGTTGCACGCATGTAAGGATTGGCTGAGTACAGCTCAGAATTACGATAAATTCTGAACCTGGTGTAGGGGTGGTTTAAACCCAGCTTAACAACATTTCCATGGACTTTTGGGTAGAATATTTCGATATGTTGAAATATTTCGATGTTGCAGAAATGTTTTATGGTAATGATGATTGCATTGATAGATTTTGCAGCTATTAAAAAAGCTACTCTACAAGAAAAAATTTATGGCCATATTGCATGGGGATTTTTCTTTTTGCAAAAATCTTCAACAGCCATTCAATGTGCTGTTTTAACACTGATGTAGCTGTAGTATAAAGTTTTGGAACATACTTTTAAAATACATTAATGTACATGAACAGGAATTTTATAGAAACTTTCTAATATACCAAATTTAAATCAAATTACGAATTTTACACATTCGAACAGCTGATGATACACATTCCAATAATTTCTAATCATGCCAAATCTTGTAGAGATAAAAAGCCTTTCAGTTATCTGATTAATTAGGCAATCCACATGGCCGTAGGAACTGGGCCGGGGGAGGCATGTCCGTCCCTTATAAGTTTGCCGCTTTATAAAATTCTCTCAAAAACATAGCTAATATGTGTGTACTCAAAACTAATGTCTTATAATTTTTTTAAATTTGATTTTAAACTAAAAATCTAAAAATTTATACATTGTTCCTTTATTATTTACCTATATCTTGTGTTTTGGTATTGTTTCTAAAATACTTAAGTCCAAAGACCCCCATCCCTGTTTTCTTCTATTCAGTCTTTTGCAAAGCTTTATTCTGTTTGCGATTTCATATTTTCTTATGGTTTGAGTTTCATGATGTCGTGATTTGAATTAAATTGGATTGTAAATTTCGGCATTTTTAATTTACAATTTAACATCAATATATATCTTTGTTTTTAAATATACTAGTATCCTTTTAATTTTCAACCAGTTACTAGTATATTAAAACTTGTTTTGAAGTGCTGTAATATTAGGAAACCTATCATCCTTCAACATTTTATATAAGTAAGTCAAGATTAGGTAAACCTTACTCAGTTTTATAGCTTGCAACAGAAATGCGACTCAGGTAAACCCGACTCAACTGGGGTTTAAACCCGGCTTACGTGATCCACGGTTCAACCACTGAGCTGTACTTATCTGAGCCATAGATACGCAACCGGCCATCATACATTTTTATTTCTTGTGACCAGACCTTTTTTTTCAAAATTTATGGCTGGTCTAGGACTCAAACATGTGACCTTGCATCTAAACTTCAAACTTAAACATAAGAATTTTTCAGCTGAATTAACACAATAAGTTTAAATATCTTTGTTTTAAAAATTTTATTCAACAAACCTCAATATTATGCTTCAAACTGATGTTTAAACAAGTTGGCAAGTGTGTCAATAATTCATCTCTGTGAAAAAACACTACTCACTGCATCTTGATTTTCAAATGACAAATTACCTATTTATACATTATACAAACAATTTCTACCAAAAACCATGTTTGAGATTCAAATGCTATTTTTCTATAAAAGCTTCTGCATTGCTAATAGAAATGGATATTAGTGTGATGAAGTTTTAATTAAAACAATTTAACACAATAAGACTTAGTTGAATGGACATGTTGAATAAAAATTTAAAATTGAAAGGGGAAAATACCCCAATTCATCAACTTTTCACACAGTCTATACAATGTTCATACTCAATATGCAACAAGTGTATCACAAAAACTCATAAAATATTTATTGAAAAATAAAAATATATATTATAATATAACACCGAGACATTAATAGGTTTTTGTAACAATCAAAATAAATATAATGTAGTATTTTACAGTGAATAACATTATTAATTTAATTTCATAAATATCACTTCATTTGATTCTGTTGATTTACTATAGTAACACTAATAACTGCAATCTGACATACATTCTTTGCTTTCTGGTGTGATTGTGTCACTTGAACATATTCATGGTTACTCAATTAAGAGGAGCCTTTTAAAGCATTCTCCTTTCAAGTCAATGAAACAAAATTTTAGCAAGAGGTTCAAGGTGACAATTATGAGTAGCAAATACCCACAATCCAAACTTGCCAAGATGTGTTGGGCAAAAATGGAAACTGGTAAACAGTCTATATCTATAGAAACATGCACATTTGTCTCCTCCTTCTCTGTATAATTTCAAATGTTAAGGATTTGTAAATAATGTTACCTATTGAAATGAAACCATACTTTAAATCATTGAGTATAAAATCATACTTTTATTAAAAGTATGCCTACACATATATATCTGAGTGCTAATTTAATTAGGGGGAGTAACTCCTGATTGCCAACATGTAAAATCAAGTTTTATATAGTTAACTACATGGCACAAGTGGTATAACAATAGAATAAACCCTCAAATGATAGCAAAAATGCCTCACTGAACCCTTCAAAATTTAATCACTAGGCCTAAGTAATACACATGTATGGCACGCCAAATTCACAAAAATGAGATAATCATAGTTTCACAATCGATAAACTAGGTTTATCGGTTGTAAACTATAGTTTACGGACTGTAAACTATAGTTAACAACATCAATATATATTTTACATCTGTAAACTATAGTTGACCCGATAATCTGTGTTTCACAACCGTAAACTATACTTAACACCGAAAACTATCATTTGCGATTGCAAAACATAGATTATATGATAAATACAGTTTCACGATTTGTAAACTATAGTTTACAAACCGTTAACTATAGTTAACGATCTGATAAATATAGTTTCACGATTTGTGAAACTATGATTAACAAATCTTAACTATAGTTAACGATCGTAAATTATAGTTTACAGACGTGAATCTATGTTTATCAACAAAATCTTTTGTTAACGTTTTATTAAATACAGATAAACTTAGATTATCATTCGTAAACTATAGTTAACAACCGTTAAATATACTTTTACAGATGAAAACTTTACTTCACGAATCGTTAACTATAGTTTACGGTTTGTAAACTATAGTTTACAGTCGATAAACCTAGTTTATCAATTGTGAAACTAGGTTTATCTCATTTTTGTGAATTTGGCGTGCCATACACATGTATTATGATTTTTTAGAAATGCAGTCTTAATCTTATTTTTCACTGATCGGTATGCTTATCAGGAACTGATTGGTGACTGTTCAACATTTGGCAATCAAGCATAAATAATAATTAAGCAATAAATAACTACATGCTAAAATAAGTTATAATAAATTAGTAATATCAATTAGCAAGCAAAACAGATAATGCAATTCAACAAAAGACATAAAAAAAAATCACTTAAGTAAAGGGGAGTGTAAATAGAGAGGATTTCTTCTTTCATACAGGATGTGAAAATGCAGACATAATCTCTAAACAAGTGTAAAATATAATACGTGTATCAAAAGGACACTGCATCTCTTTTCTATACAAGTTCCCACTTCATGCAGTTCATGTACTTTTTCCATCGAGTTGAAAATTTAATCAGTATCATAGGTCAGAACCTATCTGATGCAACCATGAAAACCATCAAAACTATTCGCCACATTTCTAAAATTACAAAGTGGTCATAGCAGTATCCTTAAGAAATCACTTTAGGAATTTACATGCAGATCACAGTCAATGTTTAGAATGAAAGCACCTTATAAAGATTAAAACTACTTCACAGGTTGAGGATTCTAATAAATAAATCAAATTTCACATAATATCACAACACAGGCGATGTCAATATGTTAAATAAAATTATATTAGATTTCAACATGATTCAAACACTCACTCACCAATTAAGCAACCATCTGCTCATATGTATCTATAAAAAACAACTTCAATCTCCAAAAATACATAAAGCACCTTAACACGATATCAGAGTTAATAGAGATCAATATACAAGTATTCAACAAAAATGATGATCATACTCGAAATTGAATGTCCACTTTTTACTTACATTATGCACATGCAATATTTTAAAATCCTTTGTTCTGAATTGAAGTGGAAGATGTTTTGAAGAAACATAATCCAGAAAATCAACTATTTTATTTAAACAATCACATCATTTGATACAAATAATGTTAACATGAGTAAAAAAGAAAATAAAGAAAAACACATGTATAAACAAAGCTGTGAGAATTGATGCACAAATGAATCATATATAACAGTGCAAATTTACAGTGTAGTCAACAGGAAGCCAGGGGACATTACTCTCAACTGAGTGACATTTACACTGGTAACAAGAATGTCAAGAACTGGAATGAACTAAATTTTTTTAATTATTATTATCAAACACTGCTTGTTCATTAGTCAAGGAAAATCAGGACAATGTCATATATTTATGTATGACACAGTGACTTGTCAGTAGTTATAGCATTAATATGACACCTTCATTGTCAATAATTCAATAGATATATCACATGTAATTTCTTGTACATGTATTTTGAAAGCAATTGAAAAACTTAAATAAAAAAATTTAGCGTATTAGTACGTCATCAAACTCTGGCAAAGTCTGGCATCTGACCTTAGATACTGCAAATGTATCATATTTAATCTGTACAATATTTGGCAGAAATTGGTATTTGAACAAGTTAGCATAGATTTGATAAACAATTATTCTTGTCGAACAGAACATGAAAATGTGTAAAAAAACAGAGACAGTGGACAAACCGATCAGAAAAATAAACTCTCTTAAATCACTCAGTTGAACTAACAATTATTATTAAAAAATGGCTCTAGTGAGCTACAACAACAATTGGCAGGAGTTACTGTTCCTTCTTCTTATAACTTTTAAGCTCCACCGTTTCACTGGTGGGATCACTCATTGCTTTATTGTACGAGGCTTTCCTGATACCACTTGGGGTGTGTCCCGAACTATCATTCCTTTTTAATAGGTCAGGGTCACTTCCTGAGTGACCTTGACCTCCATTGAGTCTTTCCGTGACCTTGCTCGGTGGATTTTCCCCCTCCTCCTCCTCCTCTTCTGTGTGAACTTCCTCGGAGATGGAGGTAAACATAGACTTTGTCTGTGAAAGTAATGGTCGTTTGTGGGCTTTATCACCTTTAGGGCTCCCTTTGTCAAACCGTTTGGGAGGCCACTCGTTCTCTTCGTGAATACGATCGGAACTCTTTCGGTGGATTTCGTTTTTAATATAATGCTTATCTGGATGGTCTTCTGGAACAGTTCTTAATTGTGGGTCTGGAAGAAGAGAGTTTCCGTCGATAAAATTGTCTAAATTTACACCGCGTAGATTTGTCACGTCTGAGGGAGATCGGCCTCTCTGGAATTTTGGACGTTCTGGTACGGCTAGGCTGAGTCTGCGTTTGTAATTCTCCACCACTCCTCGATGGTGTAAAGCTTTATTTAAAGCTTTATTAGAACCACACGGACTATTAGACTTGGAGCCTTTGAATACTGCTCTCGACATTCTTCTATTTCTGAATTGTTTATCCTGTAGATATCGTAATAAATTCGTTGAACTATCATCTTTTAGATTTTTATCCAGCTTCCTGTGTTGTACCTACAAGTGCAAAGTCAAGTCAAAATAAATACTTGTTTTTTTTTTTTCATTATTGACATTGGTTAATTTTATAAAATTGGGCTGCATATCAATTAATCTTTGCAAAGACCACCTTTGTACACAACATGTATAATCATATACTGTGAAATCAATAATTTTCGGGGGGTGTTAATACAAGTTTGTTGTTTTGGAGGTGTGAAGAAATCGACAAATGCATGTGTGAATTGAAATGTAAAATGTTATACAGTGTATACAAAACTACCCAGCAATTCTCCATCCACAAAATCAAATCAAAAGCTTTTCCACCAATCATAAAAATTTGACTCCATGAAAATATGTGATTTTACAGAATGACCAATGACTCAAGTAAAACTTTACAGTACGATAGATATCCCTGACTAAATTTAAGTTCTACATACATCTCTATAGGAAGGCGTGAATATATTTTTGAGTTCCTGTGCTGTGGGTTCCTGGGAAATTTCTGGCTTTCTAAGGAAGGCAGGAACGATAGATTTCCTCTTCATCCCTGGCTGTTTCTTCTTACTTTCCACTGTATTATAAACAATCAAATCTATCATTTGAAAACACAGTACATCACGCTTATAGCAAACACTTTTAATGAATTCAAGCTAATAGCAGAGATTTTCATCCTCTTTGGTTTTTTAACATACTGTGAAGCTAACGGATATTACAACAAATTAAGTTTATAATATAGCAAAAATTGGCTGTCCCTGGCACTGTTTAAAAAGTGTTTTACTATATCTTCTTCTCTAATTCTAACACGATTTGAAATATAATGTATTATACCTTATTACACCTTTGAATATATGTTTAAATTTTAAGAACAACTTTTAGGTCATTAATAAGTAAAGAGCCGTAGAAGTATAAATCATACAGAAGTTTTTCAGTCTGTCGTTTTCCTCATCCCAGTAGCCAGTAGGTAGCTTGTCTGGAGCTAGTGGCTGACGGACCGTGACCGCAGGAAGTACCAGGTCATCAGAACCGTCACTGTTCTCATCCGATTCAACCCTACAGTAACATGTTATACTATCAAAGACCAGGACAGGAGACTCAACATATTTTGTCAATAGGCTAAAAACTATCTATACAGTTACTGAAAAATACTGCAACATATACCGTAAATCTGGAAATTTTTATGTCGATTTTATTATGCGAATTCAGGTCAAAATGGTGTTGATTAATTTTTATGTTTCAAAATTCTGCGAATTACCACTGATTTGTTTACATTTTCTTATTGGTAATTTATTTTTAAGAAAAACATTTTTGCGAATGCAATGAACTCGCAAATTTGCTAAAAATTTATCTTAAGCAAAAATTTCCAGATTTATGGTATTGTAATACAGTTTAAATATTGCATTCCTGTAATAGCAGTGTTACTTACTCCTCAGCGTTGTTTTCTTCCTGATGAAGCCAAGGAAAGTCAAGGTTGCCATATTTGGAGTTTATCATCGCACTACCTTGCAAGTTCTCAAAGTGCTGCCTATGGAAAATGAACAAAGGGCATTTTAAAAAAAACATGTTTACAAATATTTTCAGTTATAAAAAACTTGTTTAATACATTATTTCTTCATTTATCCACTTTTCTTTCAGTATTTCGTTTATTTAGAGATAATTCTTTTGAGTATTCACATACTGTAGAGCGATTTCCTCAAAGCATGACATGATCTGTTCATCCATACTGACCGGTTCCTTCATTAACCAAACCTTGAAGAATTTCCTGTTGTAATACTCTATTATTTCCTAGTAAAGACACGAAGGAGAGAAATGTAACAGTGCACATACTCTGAGACAAATATCAACTTTTCAAAAATAATGGGTATCAAGTCATAAGCCCAAGTAGAAATAAATGATTTAATTAAATCTCATCTACAGCCAATTATCATATTCTTGGAAAAAAGAGAGATATCTGGTTATTCAAGATATCAAAGTCCAAAGAGACTTCCAACTTACTTAGACATATCCAGGAGATACATGTACCAAAGTCTTAGATTCCAAAGTTTAACTGTATATGGAATCATGGATCAACCACAATAATAAATCATGTTTCATCTTGTAAATCAAGTTCACAAACAAGTCACATTTAACTACTGTGACTTACTGGACATGCATTTTTAGATTTATTTTTTGTACACTATCTTTACTGATGAAGTACAGAAACTTAAGAAATACATACTCTGAAATAATTCTCTCCATGCTCGCCAAGGATTTCTTCAATTCCTGCCATCACATGGTCAATGACCTGAAAAATACAACAATTTCTGTCAATTTATAATCTTACAAAAAGAAACCTTACATCATCTGGGCCACTCTTTGTTAATATTTTCACTGTATTAAACAGTTTCAAACCCCTTAGTAATTTTGTGCCTAAGAAAACATTTTACACTATTACACTTGTAACAGGAAAGGAGAAAATGCATGGCTGGACCGGGAATCGAACCCGGGACCCCTGTATCTCTAGTCAGGTGCTCTACCAACTGAGCTATCCAGGCCGATATCCACGGCCCTAACCATTACACACTATAGACTTACGTGTGAGTTGATTTCTTCCACAAGCTTTAAATCCTGTTCCTCCTGGAGTTTGATTTGTAATAATCTGACCAATGGCTTTATAGATATACCCTAAAACAGAAATTACACCAGATCTTTACAGTAAGACTCTGTTATAGATAACTTGTAATAATCTGACCCATGGCTTTATAGATATACCCTAAGACAGAAATTTTGGTAAATTAACCTATGCAGTATAACTCAGTTATATTAAAGAACTTGCTTACAATGAAATCTCGGTTATAAATCTTTTATGATCTCCATAGAAGACTTTTCACAATGTCCTTTATACAAATATAAAGAATCTTGGTCATAAATTCCTTACATTTGAGTTTTACTGTATACACTTCATTTACATTTCATTTTATATCCTCTCATGAATATACATCTAAATTATTTCTGTTTCATAATTCCATTTCACATTAAAAAAAAAAAACAACACAACAAACTCTAACCTGAACAAATACTGTGAAGAAGATAAGAGCAAGACAAGTTGTCATAAAGATGTCCTTGTTCTCTTTGTACTCTTCATGACTCAGTAAATCAACAAGGGAAAAGGCTACAGCTCCACGGAGACCCCCATAGGCCTAGGAAAGAAATGGTCAAACAAATCAACTACATGTATTTCCATGATAGACTTCCTTAACTTGTCAAGGAATGTTTATCCATCAATATTTTTTTTTTTTTTTTTTTTTTTAAAGCTGATATTTATAGTGAATTTTTTTAGTTTAGCCAATTCTCTTGTAAATCAGTTATTAAAAAGCACTTCTACTTAGTGACAATTAAATTACAAACCATGATAAATTTTTCCACATTTTGGATTTTTCTCATCCTGTTAGATCTGTTTATAATCCAAGTAAGACAAAACACCACTGTAAAAAAAGTTTTGCTCTATTAATAAAATATACAGGTTTAAATAAAATGCACAAGTATTTAATAGAATTCTCAATTGACATTTTGAAATACAAAGAAAGTTCACCACAAATATGAGACACTTTTAACTCTGTGGATAATTTAAAACATGCTTATAGTGAATTAATTTTGATTCCCATTGGCTTAAAAATAAACTATAAACTTAACAGATATAACTAATTATGATTAAAACAAAGCAAAATCATCCCTGACATTTCATTGTAAGCATGTTTTACTGTATATAATTTTGATACAGATACTGACCCAGAAATCTGTAGAGAAGACAGAGGAATAATGTCCACAAAATAAGTTCCCATCTCCAGTGGCTGAGGTTCATAATCTCACAGTTAAAGAGACCGATACCCAGGAACAGGAAGATAATGCAGTCACTCAGGGAACTGAAATCAAAATCATATTCTATGAAATGAAATTATGACACATACAGATGTTTCAGTATGATAGATTTGCTTATGCTCATTTCTTAAATTGTAAACTTATCTAAAATGTATTTTTTTTTCTTACCCTACCCACATATAAGTTTAAATTTCAGAATTTTAGACCTATCACAGCCCCTGTAGCATAAATCATACTGAGAAGTCATGTGATCTCTTTATTGTACACACAATATTGTTTTCTTTTTTAGAGCCAGTGTCCTTCTCATTGACCATCAGAGGTGTAGGCATGTTTCACTTGTCATCTACCACCTTTGAACAAGGTTTTAATTGACATTAAGAGATCAATTGTAATGGCAACAATATCTCCCTTTAATTGAACCTTGACCTTTAGGTCTTAACATAAGTAAATCTGGTTCTCTCTCTAGTTCTCTATCACCTTCATGTTTTGTCTCTCATACAAATATCTGTTTCTTTGGTCACTTACTATCAGACTGAAACAATGTAATGGTAGATAAATAAAATTCTAATGACTGTCTTTTATCGGTATTAAAACTTACCTCTGCATTTTACTGAAGTATGTGATCGTAGTGTGGGATTTCTGTGATATGTTATGGAATGCATAGTGGGCCTGTGTCAGTCCACAGCCAATCAAACTGAAAGGAAATATAGCTTATTTTTTTAGACTTTCATTTGTCTCTTTCAGCAGAACAATTTGTATTTTCATTACCCTGTGGTATCTCTGTTTTAAATACTTTATTATTGATGCGTTATCCTCTTTTAAGAGTTAATGTATAGAGTTTTAACAGTAGAATGAATGATAACATTTATCAACTAACAGTCTAAATATAATTGAGCATATACTAATGAATAGTTGGTAAATATATTTGAAGACAAATACTGGTATATATTTATCAGAAAGTGAGGACTGCAAATGAATAATTTAATTCTGGTTGTAACGCTTTATTTGATTGGATAAAAAATTATTTTATACTGTATAAAATGGGTTGCCTACGTCACAATGACTTGCGTCAGAAATGTATTAATCCGCCTGACGTTACATTCAAATTTTGTACAAATTGAAGTCATTTTGTTTGTACAATAATCGTTTTTTCTTACATTAAATGAATGAAAATTAAATTATGAGGAATAAATTTAATAGCTACCCATTTTATACGGTATAAACTGGGTTGGAACAGTTTACGCTTTTTTATAAACCGCTTCGCGGTTTATAAAGCGTAAACTGCCCCAACCCAGTTTATACCGTATAAAATGGGTAGCTATTAAATTCATTCCTTAATTAATTTAAATGTAAGTGCATCAAATTTGGAATTATATGATTACACCTTTAGTTGACTTTTTCTTTAATTAATTCAGAGGACAAAAGTACGGTTCAGTTACTATATAATCTAATCTAATCTTAATTGCTTCTTTAGAAGTCAAAATATAATCTATCCTTTTGTCAGTTGACTTACCCGATAATACCTGAGAAATGGAATAATTCTGCTACAAGGTAGGAGATGTAAGCCAAGACAAACACGGCTAACGGCTCTACCACTAAAATAGAAGATCATCAAAATCCAATCAATTACCTCCCTTAACTATATAGCATGGAATAAACAATCTGTTAGGGTTACTTATTATGGAGTTCTAGGATTTCGTTAAGATGTTTTTGTTTAAAAAAACCTGCACATGATTTGATTATTTCTGATTAGCTCTTGGCTTTAATTACTGTCTGTCTGGCTGGAGAAATGATTGACACAGCCTAACTCAGCTCATAAATTGGATTATTCATTTGACAATCAACTAAATCATTTTACTTTACACTTGATGTTGCTGTTCAAGTCTTATTTGCTGAAGAAATTGTTCTCAACTTTATCGAAATTTACAAAAAAGACAAAAGACGTCGAATGCTGAATGAGCTAGCTAGAACAGGCTTGACTTACCTCGGACAGTACTGGTGTACTTGGTGATGATAGCTGTCAGTACACCAAAGAAAATCCCGATAAACAGACCACCAAGGCTTACAATAAAGAACGACACTAAACCTTTAACCACCTACAATTATAACGTAAAGTCATTAGCATTGTAAAAAAAACAACATCATTTTAAATAGGCAACAAGAAGACAGTTTAAGGGCAAGAGAGTGTCTGTATTTGGGCGGCTAAATAACTCCATTCCCAATAAAAATTAAGTATCCTATTAATGAATTTTTATTTGAAAATCTTTTTTTCAATAAGTAAAACAAACATACGATGCGTGAGGCTCGGGTGAGCTAAAAGTAAACATTGAATAAAACATCTCCTGTGTTTATCCAGTAAAATACTATAAAAAACCTAACCTACTTTCTAATTCTGGTTTAAGTATTTGTAGAAAATTTTTCATAGGAATTGATTTCTGCATGTGCCTGAGTATTAGCATATTATCTGCAGATCGATGTTTAAAATATTCCATACTGCATAAAACAGCTATAATATGCAGGATTATAAAATCTCCAATATTGCTCTATGGGTTCTCAGGCTATAATATAAGAATTTACAACAAAAATTTGAAATATGGCAAAGGAAAAAACCAATTTGTCTGAAATACAATCATGTAACTGTACTAATTTAACCATCAAAAGGATGAATAAATATGAACAAACTTAGTAATTAAATGACTGTATGTTAAATGGCTTTGATTTTGTGACTAACAATCTTAATTAAAATCTGACTTCCTAGATGTGCAAAGTGAATCTGACTCCTCTCCATCAACTATAGTTCTAAGCAATCCAGTTTCAATGACAAGGAAAATAATTAACTCCAGTCTTATTTCTACATGAATAACAGTTTCATTACAATCAAACAAACTACTAAAATACATGGATATTGTATAAACTATAAAGTACAAGGTTTCTTTCTATAGGTGTAAAAGTTGTTTCATTACAATTATAAAAGCCACTTACCGGGTACATTATTTAAGGAATGAATGAAATAGCAACCCAAGTTATTCTGTATAACCTGGGTTTGGGCAGTTTACGCTTTATAAACCGTGAAGCAGTTTACAAAAAAGCCATATACTGCTCAAACCCAGGTTATACCAGTATAACTTGGGTTGCTATTTAATTCATTCCTTACAATTTTTTAACCATTAAGTACAGAAAACATAAAGTTTCTCCCTTAAAAACGCCTTCAAAATGTTCACATTTTAAACTTAACGTCAAGCGGATTGATACGCTTTTGACGCAAGTCATTGTGACGTAGGCAACCCAGGTTATACAATTTAGATAGATTTTTTATCCAATCAAATGACACGTTACAACAAAATTAAATTATACACAGATATTAGATGAAGTAAGAGTCTGCTTTATATAGGTGTAATACCTCTATAGGAGGAATAGTCTCCATCCTGTTAAATTCTTGCATCATATTGTACAGTACCACTGTTACAGCGTCTATATAAACAGAAAACATCCCTACATACTAAACAGAGATATGTATAACTGTGTATACAAAATAAAAATTTAAACAAAACATACAGTGAGACAAAAAATGATTTGCAAATTGACAAAGTTGTAATATGGTCTATGATTAATGGTGTCTAGTTTTTTTAGAAGGAAAACTAAACAAAATTGGAAACATATTGTTACTTTTTCACAATATGTTCAAATTTTCAAAGGATATATGAAAAACTATTTTATGGAAGTGATCACTGAATTATTCATTCCTTTTATTAATAAATATCTTTTTTTGAATAAAAAGTCCTTTCCTCTATGTGCATGTATATATGTAGATTATAATGATTTGAGATTGTTGACATTGTACAATGGGAATGGTTGTACAAATACTCAGTATATGACAGTTCTATTGTTCTTACCATTAAAGAGTGATTCTCCAAACACCAAGAAGTATAAGACATTGTTAACACCCACTTCTTGGAAGATGGCCAGCACCTAAACAGACAAGAAATGGATTGAATCCCCAAATTACCACTATTGAATTAAAATAGAATGATGCATTGCCGTCTAAGGATTTCAGCTTAACCTCTCTCACTTTTAAATGAATAAAACTGAAAAACAGACACACTCCAATCCATAAACTGCACCGGCATCTCTGATGCTGATATTTTACAAGAAAATTATGGTTTGTTAATGATTTTTGGACTTCTATAATCAGAGATGCTTGCTTTAGCATAATGGAACAGAAAAATTAATTTATCATTTAAAAAAAAAAACCTAGAAGGGTTAATCTAACAAGCAATAAGCCTAGCTGCTATCATATTTAAAATTTAGAATTATTTTTAAAATAAAAGGAAAATAAAGGAAGAAAATGGGACAGAGATTGCAGGGACTTGAACCTGAGTCCCCATAGGATATGTGCTCTATGAGAGGAGCTATGTGGACAGTAGATAACATTAATCTGCTTGACTGTCTCACATTTCTAGCGCTACTTCAAATGTCTTCACTCCAAAGACAGTGAGACTTCAACCCTGGCTCATCCTCAGCAGATTTTTAGGACATGACAATGGGTGGCACTGTAGCTCCCAGGTGGTCCAGTCCATTATTTTCTTAAGACAGATGTGCTACAGATTAGCAACCAATTGTCTAGCTGCACAGCAAGCAAATCTACCAGGACAGAACCTGGCTGGATAAATGTCTTTGGGAGCAAAAACATATGAAGAGGCAAGTTCATTCAGGGACAAGATAGCTCAGTTTCTGAAGCATAAGTGAAAGGACCCTGAGGTTCAAAAGATGGCTTGTCATTCACATTTTGTCCCTTGTTAATAATTCAGCCTATTTAAATTACAAGGATAGAAGACTAAGTAAGTTTTTCAATACTCAATGCCCATGTCAGTATAACAAAGGATACAGGATGCTTCTTGCTTGTAGAATTGATTAATTTCAAGGGGTGAATTCTTACAAGTTTCTGGTACAACTCTGACAGAACTTGTTAGTTGTACAAATTCTCTAATCCACAGGGAATTAAATCTATGATGACTGTTGTCTTTTTTTGATTAATGTAAAACACAGGAAGGACCCAGAGTGACAAGGTGTCACAAAAGCTTTCCTGTATTATCTTAAATTCAATTGTTTATTCCTACCATTTTCTCCCTGGGATATAAAGGTTCAGAAAATCAGCTATTGATTGCTGCATTCTAGTTCGTGTGGGGCGCTTCATAAAAATGCCAATGTTAATGAGAAAAAATAATTCTCAACAAAAAGAGAACAAAATTCTCATCAAAAAGTCATTAGAAATACTCCATGTGAGACTTAAAGAATAAAAAAAAATCATCAGGTTTAAAACACTTGTGAATTTATCAATGATTGACTCCCAGAAATGCATACAAGCATGGAAATAAAAAATGTGTCCCAAAAATAGATAACATAATGAATTTGAAATGCCATTGATTGATTTTCTCCACAGTTAACAGACTAAAAAGCTTTCAAATTGGATTCTTTTATTCAATTTTTCTTGATACACTGCACTTTTCACAGTATATGTGGGGGAAAACAATCTTTCTGAATCAACAAATTCATAAATAAAAATTTGTTGAATTTCTTAAATAAGATTGTGGAATTTAAAAATGGAAATAAAAAATGTGAAAACTTGCTAAAAAAGCCTGATTATTATGACAATTAAAGATACTTACTGCGACAGGATCCACAGCGACAATGATGGCACTGAACACAAGACAGGGCATCAGACCTAAATGTAGAGACCCCATACCGCCCAAGGAAGAGGCGGCGTAGAGAGAGGGACCTGTAAATGTAAAAATAAATATACACAAGAACCAGTATCAGACCTAAATGTAGAGACCCCATACCGCCCAAGGAAGAGGCAGCGTACAGAGAGGAACCTGTCAATGTAAAGATAAATATACACAAGACGTACAGCATTAGACCTAAATGTAGAGACCCCATACCGCCCAAGGAAGAGGCGGCGTAGAGAGAGGGGCCTGTCAATGCAAAAAAATATACACAAGACACAGCATCTAATGAAGAGAGACCATACCACCTAAGGATTTTCCATATAAATTCTGCTATGACCTCAACCTTTGACCAAGACACATGGTTCAAGGTCACTGCACACCCTTTACCCAAAGGCCCTCTGTGAATGAAGTATGAGCCAGATTGGGCTAAGGAGAGAAAAGAGATGTTTTGGACAAGAATTTAAACAGAGAGGCTAATTTTGACCTAAACCCTTGATCTAGAAACTTTGTTCAAGGTCACTGCACATCCATTGACCAGTGGCACTTTGTGAATAAAGCAGGAGCCACATTGGACCAAGTGGAGAGAAGATATGCTCTGGAAAAGGACATTTCATAATATATTTTTATTACATATTATACATTTATTGCATGATAGTGAGGGAAATATGAAGACTTATTCAGCCAAGAAAAATCATATTCATATAATATGATATTTCTTGGCTGAATAAGTCTTCATGTTTCCCGAACATTCATGCAATGAATTGTTTATTATACCGAAACAAGCAAATCCTTTAAAATAAACATAAACTTTCAAATTCGGCACCTCTCTCAAATTCACTTTCATTTTGAACGTAAAGTAACTATGAAACCCTTTGGTCAACACATTATCATCAGTTTTGTGACGTAAACCAGGCCATTGTGACGTCTACTTCTCTCGAGAGTTTTTGTTCAACATTCGAGAACTATATTGCGGGAAAATACACTAGGTGTTCCGAAGAGGTGGAATATGATGAAAAGCGTGCTGACAGCCGAGAAATATGAAGTTTTACGGCCCGATCACGTGATAACTTAGAACCAATAAGATAACGCGTTGTTTAGAATATTTATAATGAGGTATAATAAAAATTGTATTTCATATATAGATGAGACAAGTTTGAATTGCTGAGCTTGATGCCAATTATCAGTTGTGCAACGATTGCAGAATTAACTACAATTTACAAAATACATCTAAGATGAAAATTAATTTCTCTGTCAAATAGGATGGTGCCCTAAACCATTCTCCTGGAAAAATTTAAGTTCAGTGAACTTGCTTTGATGACAATCTTATTTCCACCAGTTTAGACTTGCGTGAACATCTTCAAAGAATGATTAGTAATAATAAAATCTTAATTAATATGTTGGAAGTTTTAGGAATGCAGTGATTTTGTGACCATTATTATGGGCAATTTTAGTTAGTTAATATCTCCTGTCAATTTTCTCTCGTGTTTTGCCACAAAGTCAGAATTTTCAATGATTAGTGTGTCGATCGCCTCCTCACCTACGGTGTCTCAAGTCTTAATTGTTTCACGACAATTTACCACATTTTGTATTATTGAGAAATCTCATGAATTGTTAATCAATCTTTTTTGTCCAGAGTGACTTACCAATTAGGAAGCAGTTAAGCACCGTGCCCTGAAAATCAATGGGAGTTTTATTCAGCAACATACAAAATCAATTTACTGTCAAATGCAACATAATTAATACCTGACGTAACTATGAAATTCACAAAATTGGGGTTTGCTGAAAACTCATACTTTACAAATGCCTTTATGGATGTTAAATAGCCTGTCAAAAAGTTGTACAGTTAAAACTCATTATTTTGAACTCAATTGGACTGAGAATAATGTAAAAAGTGTTCACAGACATATAAATCTAGATAAAAGAATTCATCAGAAAACTTAATTCATTTTGTTGCTTGGATGAGACATAAACTTATCATAGACAAATTCTCTCAGCGTCTGGTGTTACTACACAGGAGGAATATGTTACATACTCACTATCACTGCAAAAATGATGACACTGCCAACATTCTCAAAAAATGTCCGGTCATGTAGACTGTAGGCTGACTCCAAAATAATGCTGAAAAAAAGAATTGAACATTAAATTAATTTTGTGTGAACATAATTTATTAAGGTCTTCCGTTTCCAACGGAAGACCTTCTACTGATTCTGTTGGTAAAGATTTTTATTCTTTTTTTTTTTCTTCTACTTCCTAGACGCCAACTTTGAAGCCTCATATCTCACTCATTTCTCAATTGATTTCCCTCAAATTTTCAGAGGTACTAGAAGTTACTAAACTCTATCAGAATGCTGTCATAAATTTCAAAAAGTCACTTCCGGTTTTGAGTTATTTCCCTTTAAACGAAAATTTATAGGCTTTCGTTTCCAGACAAAGGCTCAGAGACAGCTAAAGCTGGAGCAGAAATTCTACTGATTTTAGATAATAGAATGATTGAAGTTGTGCACATCGGTTTTTGTTTTTCGATTTGTCTATTCAAAATGGCGCTATATAGGGGTCAAAAATAAGAACGCTTAAAAGAGCCACAAATTACTCATATTTTGCTTTTTATCTTCTAAACTAAAAATATTTTGTTAAAATATATAGAACATAATTTGTGCAAAATTAGAAGATCTTTCAAATGATATCTCGGAAAAAGGGCTGGCCCCTTAAATTAAGGGCCAAGAGGGGCCAAAAGTTTTTCCTTTATATCTCAAAAAGTATTGAGAATTTGTAATACGTCAAAGAAGGCAAAGTTGTTCAAAATGTCAAGCTCAATCTATTGAAGTCGTCAAAGTATTTCCGGCGACGTCACTTCCGGCCAAACCGGAAGTAGTCAGAAAACGCATATTTTGCCATTCTTGACAAGTTTTAGGGAAACATCTGTCACTGGGAGCATAAAAATTAATTTTCCGTCCGTCGTCGTCACTTCCGGTCAAACCGGAAGTAGCAAAAAATGGCTGATTTTTGCATTAAATAACATAGATTTAGAGGATTTAAATAAATTTTAGGACGCTATTACTCATTTTTGTAAAAATGAAATTACTTCCGGTCAAACAGGACGGAAGACCTTCTCGTTGCTTTGCAACGAGCTTTGCTCTAGTTTCTTCACTATTTCTTTCTCTGATATTTTGTTGGTGATGTGTACCATTATTCACTGTCAACTTTCCCTGAAGAGAATGTCTTATTCAATCTTACTGTGGACTTTATGATTACAGGAAGCTTTCTATTTTGTTAGATTTTCCATTTGAAGTTACATACAGAAAATTATCATTTTGTCAAGCATTACTGTTGACCTTTTCTGAAGAGTACCAATCTAAACAAGTGTTAACATGAAAGGAGCAAATGTATGGCTTGAACGGGAATTGAACCTGGGACCCCTGTATCTACAGTCAGGAGCTCTACTAACTGAGCCATCCTGGCCAATATCCACGGCTCAAACCATTACATTCCTCCCTCCTTAAATAGTTTTCACCCTCGAAGACACAACCCAAGTTCTTTTTACCCCCTGGCAGGACTTTCACCTGCAATTCCAGGGGTGGTCAACCGCACCAAATCTGTAACAGGAAGAGAAAATGTATGGCTTGAACGGGAATTGAACCTGGGACCCCTGTATCACTAGTCAGGTGCTCTACCGACTGAGCTACCCAGGCCGATATCCACGGCACAAACCATTACACAAGTATCATCTTTTAATACTTTTATTAATGTATATTTATAGCTTCTGCAGGAATTTTGCCTATCTATTTCAGATTACTTTGTACTTTACAAAATGACTCCTTCATTTTATTGTTCCTTTTTTATCATTGTTACACTTTTAATTTGAAAAATGACTAAATTATGAAAACTTCTTATTTTTCCCTGAAGCATGACTCCCTAGAACCTGGAAAACTTATGTGTGTGTTGGTAAAGGGCCATAATCCTTAACATCATCATGAATTCCTTAATTATTCTAAAAAGAAACACACATACACACACAAAAAAGAACTTCAATCATTGAATGAGAAATCTGATACAGGAGTCTTTCAAATAAAATCCTTGCAAAGAAGTTCCATTTACTTAATTAACTGTTTGTTTTAGCTCAAAGTAAGAATTCATATTACAAACATCAAAGGATTCAAAAATCTAGGAATGTGTTTCCTTCATAAACAAAGACAAAATGAACACTACATATAATAAAAATTAAGACTGTAAAACCATAAGGCCATGTAACATATCAGCAGATCTAGGATTCCTAGGGGCAAAATAGGCCTGTGATCTGGGCGCTTTCTAAAGGCCCAAAATGGGTTCATAGCAAAGCTCTAATGGTGAAACCTGGGTGACTATAGGTTTCCTCTGAGTCTGTCAATCTCTCTGTCTGTCCTACTTGGTTTAATTTCCAATGTGTGTGTAACTTGATGATTATGGATCAAGTTTGTATTTTGTTCCGCTTCACTGATTCTGACAGAACTATGGCAATTTAAATTTTTTACAATTGGGTTCACAATCATGTTTGAGCTGCACTTAATTTATAATCCAATGAGATTGTCATGTAAATTAAGTAACTTGCTGGGTAGCTTTATGACTGACAAACCATTGATCAAGTTTGATTTAAAAAAAAAAAAAATTACCACTTAAAATAAGCTTTGCTTATCAAAGCATGCTTACTATGTCTGATGGCATTCAAAAACATCTTCTTTTGTAAGGCAGATCGACTTCTTTCCAAGACATTTTATTCATAGACAAGTAATTACCGAAATAAACACATTTTGGGGGCACTTTTAATATACAGGATCTCGTGAAATGACAACCTAAAGAGAAAGGAAGATCTGGGTAGGGGACGACTGTACTGCTTACACAATACTCTCAGAATGCTTGTTGATTTGCACTCTCTTATAATGTTATCATTAAAAGGAAACTTGTTCTGTAATTTTTTTTAAAGCCTCAGTCATTTGACATCATTCAATATTAAAATCATGCAATACTTTTATTCAAGATTGGAGCACTAAATTTCAAATACAGGTTTACTTTTGAGAAAATTAAATTTTTATATTGTTCCTGTCCTGAAAGGGGATAGGAATAAATTTTATAAAGCCTTACAAGGGAAATCAGAATAAGATATTGTACATTAAGATTAATTAAAGTATAAGATATCGTGCATTAAGATTAATTCCATGTCACTGAATCTCAAACAAACAAGATAATGAGCACATGAAGATTTCAAATTTCTCTAATTGGCCCCATTATCATTTAAAGGATGTGTATAGGGAGATAAACCATTTATCGATTTTCAGAATGAATAATTAATCAGACTGTTTACTTTCAGGGAAACTGAAGGATTGTCAGGAGTATCTGGCGTTATCACGGTACTACTGTACTACGTAATCTAAATGGCATGAAAAGAGAACCTCACAAGATGACTGCTCCAGACCACATAAGGATTTCCATTACCACCTCTGTCTTTTATCTCTCCTGATTTACAGGGACCCCATCCCATCAGATTAACAGTTCCTCATTGATCTTTTCCCTTGTTTCACTTTAATATTGCCAAATGATACCTTTTTCCTTCTAGAAAAACAATTCATGCGTCTGATTTCTAAAGCAGAGCACATTCATTTTGTTATTTTGAAGATACTACCAAAGTTGAATGAAAAAAAATAGCTTCCTACTGGAGAAAGGATTGGTTAGATGGTTCCCAAGAAAAGCTCATTTCAATTATACCTGAAAGCAGAAACATGTTGTTGACATTTTATACTACAACAAAAATTGAAAAAGAGAGAAAACCTCCACTCCTGCTATATCATTATACATAAAACAGAAAACCCACTCCTGACTTTGAATTGTATAGAAAAAATTGTGTGCTAACTTCGGCTTTTTTATTGGTTTTGTGGTAATAGCCTGCCAAAAATATCATTTAATTTGCACGCCCGCATAAAAGTGCAGAGTAAAAGAAAAATAACTTTTATCAGCCTATTGTTCAACATTCAATCTTCCATCTGATATTAGATTTCACTCAAATTACTGTGAAATCATAAATTTCGTTTGGGTTTAATTATCATTGTTTTCGAGGTTTGAAGAGACCCATGAATTTATGTCCACAATGAAACGTAAATTGTTACATACATAACTACTAAAAAGTCCTCCATCCACAAAATCAAATCCCCATGAATCAAGAGTTTTTTCCTCAAACCACGAAAATTTGACCCCACGAAAATATGTGATTTTACAGTATTTGGTATGTATACGTATTAAAACTACTGAAAAGGCATCTCCTAGATGAACTTTTCTTTTGCATCATGCAACTCTGTGTCCAACAAAAAAAAAATTTGCCAAAATTTTAATTAGCATACCTTTGAGAAAACAAAACACCAGATGTTATATTACCCCTAAAGAAATCTGCTATATGGCATATTACACAAAGTGATAACAGGAAAAGCACTGATATCTATCACAAAAGACCAAATGTTTAAACAGAGAACCTACTGATAGCTGATATTGTGTTCCACCAAGTGACAAAGTGGAAAGAACCATTGATAAATCGCTACTGTAGACCAAAGTGACAAAGTCTGAAAGATCACAGAGTGCCTACTGCTATAGACCACAAGATTAACTCATGGACAAAAGGACATTGGGGAATATCAATATACTAACTCATTGCATTACACCAAGTTTCAAATGGGAACAAATATCATGGATCATAGCATTACGTGAATGAACATGAAAGTAAGTTTGAAAACTTACTGCTATCCAGGAAGAAAACACCCAAGCAGTCCATTACATTTAATTTCTATAACCGAACTATTCAGATATACCAGGGTATCATAATTATAACCAATAGACCAAGTGTTCCAAGTACAAGAATGTTCACCTGACTATCAGAAAACAGTGGTTGGGATTTTCAGATCATTTTGACATATTAAAGGTATTCCAGATAGAGAGTTTGAGATATTGAATTCAACTGTCATGAATAACTGAAAATATTACTAATTTATTTATATTTCCATTTATTGATCATCCATTAATATCATGGAAGAAGATATATTAATAATGTTCTTTGAACATTTGACAGCTGTTAGAATTATACACATTGCACTTGAATATAGGTAAATTAACTGAGGGAGCAGTTATAATACAGAAAAAATTCTGATTATTTTGGAAGACTGCAGGCTATTGCTACAAACCATAAAACTTTGGATGTATCCAGGGAGGACATATAGAGCTATCAGAGGAACAATTTAAGAAATAATAGAAATACAAGACAATGGAAAAAGTGGTGCTGGGACAGAAGAAGGATTTATATAGTGTGTAGGATTTGGTTGTGCTCACTCCCTGGTGTAACAATATTGTGTGCCACAAAACAATTGAACAACAATTTCTGAGACTGATTTAAGCCTGAAGCATTAATCAAGCAGTTCTGTTCCTCAGTGAACACTAAATTATTTACTTTCTCAAGTCGTTCCTTGAACAATATTGTCTAAAGAAACAATTTCTTTCCTAGAAATTTGGCTTCCAAACATGATTCAACACCAGACAGACACTGAGATTTTTTCAGAACTGTTGTCTTTGGTTCACCCAGAAGCGTACTATAGCACATAGTTTCACAAATTTCTAGTTTTTTTAATTACATGTGTATCACTTAATTGTTGATTTTAAGACCTAACACTGTTTTAGGTTTGAAATTCTGAGTATGTTCTGTTTAGAAATCTAAGTCACATTCAGGGATACATTACACCAATTTATTCAGTGCTTGAAATAGAAATCTGTTTTGCATGAGGTGAATTTGAGAAAAAATCAGAAACTAGAGGTACTGTGAGCAAGCTCACATAATAACAACCCCACTGCATTTTTTTTTTCCCAAAGTGTCCATTCAATATTTGTAAATGTGACCTTGAACTTGTAAAAAAAGCCCTTAGTTAAAAAATCTTGTAGTGAAAGTTTCTCTTTTAGAAAATTCAACTCAAGACGGTAGACCTGTCTCAATTTAACACTTTTTATACCAATGACATTGAATTTTCCAGATTGACCATTGATCAAGGTCAAGACACAACTCATGTCATAAAAATCCTTTGTACCCACTAAGAGTTTCCAATGATTCTCCATTGATAAATTATAACCTGGATAAGAATTTTAATCTTTTTCTGCCCATAACCTTGGCTTTTTACTATTTTTTCATTATGAAGTTGTAGCCTAGACAATCATTTTTATACTTATTCCTGTCAGTGACTTTGAAAAGTTTGCCAGAATGACTTTGGGTCAGGTCAAGACTTATTTTTGGGTCAAAAGCAATCCCTTTACTAAGTATGATTTTTCACTATTAAGTTATAGCTTGGAGAAGTTTGCATACACAGACATAGGAAGGACAAGGTGATTCCTATATATAATACACCCCTTCTCTCTCCCCCACCCTTTTAACACTCAGAGTGATCGAGGTAGTAGACCTAGACAGAATAAACTATACTTACGGGGGTAGTAGACACAGGAAGAAGAGACTGGAGGTCATGGATATACCCTGTCTGGGTTCTCTATGCTCTACAGTGACGTCAGCTACTTCTGAGATGTTCCCTCCAACCTCTGGCTGGGGCTGTGTACAGTTCGCCGACTCCATTGTTTGGCTTTAATACAAGGAAAAGTTATATGTCCTTAAAATTATTATCAAGATGAATTGTGTACTGTAGATCACTAAATTTTCGCGACACCTTTTTTTCGCGAGATAGCCAATGTCTCTTGATTAGCGAGACACAATTTTTCGCGTATAGTGGTTAATGCTCTATATAATCTTAAGGAATACTATTATACGCGAGAATTAAATTTTCGCGAGCACACCGTCTCGCGTAATTACGCCAAAATAAAGTTCTCGCGAATAAAAAATGATTTACAGTATTAATCTGTTACTTTTATTTTTATGAAGAATATTTAATGTATACAATTTTCACAGAGTTATTCACAAACAGGCACAGACAATATAAACATGAAAAGAAAGAAAGGGAAGTGATGATAAAATTATTTAAGAATACAGTTATTGATGTGGTATTGAGTATCTCAATAACTGCTAGCTGTCAAATAACAACAACAGTTTTGTTTTTTTTTTTAAATTCCTTTTCCTATTTTTCATTATGAAGCGGAGTACAAATCTAGAAGCAGTCACTTACCTCATGATAGCCCCAACAATGATACCCAGGATGATAAGGAGGCTAAAACACAGAACAAAGGGGATTAATTTACTTCAGAAGACACTGATCAGGATTTAGATATCATATTTAGAGATTCATTTTACAAGAAAACTTAAAAGATCACAGATCAAAGATTTTAGCTGATTGAAAATTCATGCAAATTAATTATTCTGTAAAAGTTCCTTGTAATAAATGTAATAAGTTCTTTGTAATAAATGTAATAAATTTTCAATCAAATTTTGTAACTGCACAGTTTTTGGAATGATTGGCACTGTGTAAATCATGGACTTGAGGTATTGAGTGGAGTCAGGCCTCTAGTCCATGAACTACATGGTGCCCTTACAATCGCCTTAAATGAAAGGCTCCAACATTAGAAAAACTGATTGTCAAAGTTTTGAATTCCATGCAGGTATTCCAGTAAATAGAAATATACGGTTTGCTCTGTTAGCTCATGGAGATTTTGTTTTTGTCTTTACCAAAAGCATATCTAAAATTTAATTCAATTTGCTTCCCTCCTAGAACTATGGTATTCTTGATCAAGTTCTATTGGTCAGTTGATCTAATGCTTTCTATTGGTCAGTTGATCTAATGCTTTTTATTGGTCCGTTGATCTAATGTATGGTCAACTGATCTAATTCTTTCAATTGGTCAGTTGATCTAATGCTTTCTATTGGTCAGTTGATCTAATGCTTTCTATTGGTCAACTGATCTAGTTCTATTGGTCAGTTGATCTAATGCTTTCTATTGGTCAGTTGATCTAATGCTTTCTATTGGTTATCTGATCTAGTTCTATTGGTCAGTTGATCTAATGCTTTCTATTGGTCAGTTGATCTAATGCTTTCTATTGGTCATCTGATCTAGTTCTATTGGTCAGTTGATATAATGCTTTCTATTGGTCAGATGATCTAAATAATGCTTTCTATTGGTCCGTTGATCTAATGTATGGTCAGCTGATCTAGTTCTATTGGTCAATTGATCTAATGTTATAGACAAATGATCTAGTTCTATTGGTCAATTGATCTAATGTTATAGCCATTTGATCTAATTCTATTGGTCAGATGATCTAATGCTTTCTATTGGTCAGATGATCTAATGCTTTCTATTGGTCAGCTGATCTAGTTCTAATGGTCAGATGATATAATGCTTTCTATTGGTCAGTTGATCTAGTTCAATTCGTCAGTTGATCTAATGCTTTCTATTGGTCAGTTGATCTCGTTCTATTGGTCAGTTAATCTCATTCTATAGGACAGTTGATCTCGTTCTAATGGTAAATTGATCCAGTTATATTGGAAAGTTGATCTTTATTTGGAAAAAAAAACTTATTGTTTCTTTGATTAATCTATAATATTGATATAAGCAGCTTGATGTATACATGTGCCCAATTTTTGTTCATTCTATTACATGTAAAACTTATTGATTTGGCTAGTGGCTAGTGGACATACAGTGATAAGTTATTGTCCTTTTAATTTAGGATATCATCCTGCTAAGTCTGTAAGTTAATGGTTTCATCTAATTTGATCAAGAAATCCTACCACATTTATCATAAGATGCTTTAAGTTTTGGCTTAATTAAGAGGGTGTGGGATTGGTAGCACGTTTCTAGTGTATTAATATCTTGATTGGATTACAATAATTCAAGAAGAAAAAAAGACTGAAGCAAAATAAAAACCTGGTCCCCGTGTGGACAGTCCATATATACTAGCATACCCTAGATCAATAATATTTACAGGTTTTTTGCATAATGAAGTAATAAAACATAGATCATTTACCCATATCACCTAGTTGTTCAAAGTATTTTATACAGTCTGGTTGACATGATCAGATAAAATAGTAAAAAAATAGTTACGATGCATTCCTTTAAAGAAACAAAACAAAATTTATTTGCAGAAAACAAATGTTACCATGACTCTGGAACTCTGGACGATATGAACTCAGCATGGTGAAAAGCTGAAAGGAGAGGGGGAAAAAAATCAACATTCTCTTACATAAACCATTATAAAAGTAAAGAAACTTAATGAATGTGTGTGTCAAAGACATATAATTAGAACCTGTGCATTCTAAGCATTCCGATTTTAAGGTGACAAATGTTATCTAAACCAAATACATCCTAGTTGGAATACATGTTCACCACTATTCAGGAAAATCATTTAGAACTGTTAAAGTAGAATTAGAACCTATATATCAACAGTTTAGTTTTTAATAAAAAAGTAATTTAAAACTCTGCAAACTTCCCGAAGTCAGATAAGTGGGACCAGTTCCAGATTTTCTTTGTTGATTTTTTAAATAAAACACATTTGCAAGCTGTAATGCAGAACAGAAACATAAAGAAGAAGAAAATTTAACATGTTATACTGTAGAAGCACAAATTTTCGTGGGCATAAAATTTCGTTGTTTTGTCATCAAAAATAGTTTCGTGGGCATTTAATTTCGTTGTTTTAAAAGAAACCCTATTCAATATATAGTCATAGAAAATTTCGTGTGGGATTAAATTTCGTTGAATATTGTTAACAACGAAATAAACGAAATTTAATCCCCCACGAATATTTCTGCTTTTACAGTAATTGATTTCTTGTATGATCTTACCTAGCTTCGCAATCCCAGCAGCAAATATGAAAACAGCAATAATAAGAGGCTGCTTGACATAGTCAAACTTAATGGTGGCTAAGTGGATGGAAGCATGCTCCTTCTCTGTAGCATTGCCAGAGGATGCGGCCTTGCTGGCTAGTACTAATGGAAGGACACTACACAGTAGTATAATCCGTAACAACCAAGTCATTCTGAAATCTCCCAAACTGTTACTGAGTGCTGCTCATTTTAGTTTGTTTAGGTCAATTGTATCCATAGCACTGTGACCAATGGCTATACAGATGGACATCAAGTTTTCTCTGAGATTTGAATTACTGAGGAAATTGTCTTGATGGATGCAATTCGAAGATTAATGAAAAAATAGGGAACTTGGATATAAAATGGAAGTTTTAAGAAGTTGTTAAGTTGTGCTTTATTCCTCTTGTATTGTCTTTGACTGAGTCGATGTCTGCAAAAAAAGAAAATAATATAATACTGTTATTTATTTTTATTTTTGAGTAATTATCATCCCAGTAATTACTCTATACCCAATAATGCAAACCGTGAAGATAACAGTAATTGATCTCAAAAGAATTATAAACAATAAAAGTATTGATAAGATCACTAGAAATTCCAGCAGTAGAAGCAGGTGCCTAGCAGGAGAAAGCATCCCCTGTTGACCGGTCACACCCACCGTGTGTCAACAGTTAATTTGTCTTAACAAATAACAACTGGCAGTTACTTATTTTTATGCATCATTGTAAACTTATTGAATAATATTTTGATTACAGACCATGTAACAAATGGGTTAACTTTCCCTAAACCATTTGGGGGTTACCTATTCAACTGCAACTGAGATAAATATACTACAACATAATTTTTTGTTAAAATTTCTTTCACAAAAAGATTGTTGTTAACTGTGGGACATCTAGAATATAATCTGATTTTTTCTTAAAGCTTTCAAAAATGCATGCCCTTTTCAAAGATCAAGATTTCACATAATCATAATAATGGCCGGGTGAATTGGTGCCTTGACCAGGATTGGAACCTTAGTACTTGATCTAATGCTTTCTATTGGTTATCTGATCTAGTTCTATTGGTCAGTTGATCTAATGCTTTCTATTGGTCAGTTGATCTAATGCTTTCTATTGGTCATCTGATCTAGTTCTATTGGTCAGTTGATATAATGCTTTCTATTGGTCAGTTGATATAATGCTTTCTATTGGTCCGTTGATCTAATGTATGGTCAGCTGATCTAGTTCTATTGGTCTGTTGATCTAATGTATGGTCAACTGATCTAGTTCTATTGGTCAATTGATCTAATGTTATAGCCATTTGATCTAGTTCTATTGGTCAGCTGATCTATTTCTATTGGTCAGTTGATCTAATGCTTTCTATTGGTCAGCTGATCTAGTTCTATTGGTCAGATGATATAATGCTTTCTATTGGTCAGTTGATCTAGTTCAATTCGTCAGTTGATCTAATGCTTTCTATTGGTCAGTTGATCTCGTTCTATTGGTCAGTTAATCTCATTCTATAGGACAGTTGATCTCGTTCTAATGGTAAATTGATCCAGTTATATTGGAAAGTTGATCTTTATTTGGAAAAAAGAACTTATTGTTTCTTTGATTAATCTTTAATATTGATATAAGCAGCTTGATGTATACATGTGCCCAATTTTTGTTCATTCTATTACATGTAAAACTTATTGATTTGGCTAGTGGCTAGTGGACATACCGTGATAAGTTATTGTCCTTTTAATTTAGGATATCATCCTGCTTAGTCTGTATGTTAATGGTTTCATCTAATTTGATCAAGAAATCCTACCACATTTATCATAAGATGCTTTAAGTTTTGGCTTAATTCAGAGGGTGTGGGATTGGTAGCACGTTTCTAGTGTATTAATGTCTTGATTGGATTACAATAATTCAAGAAGAAAACAAGACTGAAGCCAAATAAAATCCTGGTCCCCGTGTGGACAGTCCATATGTACTAGCATACCCTAGATCAATAATATTTACAGGTTTTTTGCATGATGAAGTAATAAACCGTAGATCATTTACCCCTATCACCTTGTTGTTCAAAGTATTTTATACAGTCTGGTTGACATGATCAGATAAAATAGTAAAAAAATAGTTACGATGCATTCCTTTAAAGAAACAAAACAAAATTTATTTGCAGAAAACAAATGTTACCATGACTCTGGAACTCTGGACGATATGAACTCAGCATGGTGAAAAGCTGAAAGGAGAGGGGGAAAAAAATCAACATTCTCTTACATAAACCATTATAAAAGTAAAGAAACTTAATGAATGTGTGTGTCAAAGACATATAATTAGAACCTGTGCATTCTAAGCATTCCGATTTTAAGGTGACAAATGTTATCTAAACCAAATACATCCTAGTTGGAATACATGTTCACCACTATTCAGGAAAATCATTTAGAACTGTTAAAGTAGAATTAGAACCTATATATCAACAGTTTAGTTTTTAATAAAAAAGTAATTTAAAACTCTGCAAACTTCCCGAAGTCAGATAAGTGGGACCAGTTCCAGATTTTCTTTGTTGATTTTTTAAATAAAACACATTTGCAAGCTGTAATGCAGAACAGAAACATAAAGAAGAAGAAAATTTAACATGTTATACTGTAGAAGCACAAATTTTCGTGGGCATAAAATTTCGTTGTTTTGTCATCAAAAATAGTTTCGTGGGCATTTAATTTCGTTGTTTTAAAAGAAACCCTATTCAATATATAGTCATAGAAAATTTCGTGTGGGATTAAATTTCGTTGAATATTGTTAACAACGAAATAAACGAAATTTAATCCCCCACGAATATTTCTGCTTTTACAGTAATTGATTTCTTGTATGATCTTACCTAGCTTCGCAATCCCAGCAGCAAATATGAAAACAGCAATAATAAGAGGCTGCTTGACATAGTCAAACTTAATGGTGGCTAAGTGGATGGAAGCATGCTCCTTCTCTGTAGCATTGCCAGAGGATGCGGCCTTGCTGGCTAGTACTAATGGAAGGACACTACACAGTAGTATAATCCGTAACAACCAAGTCATTCTGAAATCTCCCAAACTGTTACTGAGTGCTGCTCATTTTAGTTTGTTTAGGTCAATTGTATCCATAGCACTGTGACCAATGGCTATACAGATGGACATCAAGTTTTCTCTGAGATTTGAATTACTGAGGAAATTGTCTTGATGGATGCAATTCGAAGATTAATGAAAAAATAGGGAACTTGGATATAAAATGGAAGTTTTAAGAAGTTGTTAAGTTGTGCTTTATTCCATTTGTATTGTCTTTGACTGAGTCGATGTCTGCAAAAAAAGAAAATAATATAATACTGTTATTTATTTTTATTTTTGAGTAATTATCATCCCAGTAATTACTTTATACCCAATAATGCAAACCGTGAAGATAACAGTAATTGATCTCAAAAGAATTATAAACAATAAAAGTATTGATAAGATCACTAGAAATTCCAGCAGTAGAAGCAGGTGCCTAGCAGGAGAAAGCATCCCCTGTTGACCGGTCACACCCACCGTGTGTCAACAGTTAATTTGTCTTAACAAATAACAACTGGCAGTTACTTATTTTTATGCATCATTGTAAACTTATTGAATAATATTTTGATTACAGACCATGTAACAAATGGGTTAACTTTCCCTAAACCATTTGGGGGTTACCTATTCAACTGCAACTGAGATAAATATACTACAACATAATTTTTTGTTAAAATTTCTTTCACAAAAAGATTGTTGTTAACTGTGGGACATCTAGAATATAATCTGATTTTTTCTTAAAGCTTTCAAAAATGCATGCCCTTTTCAAAGATCAAGATTTCACATAATCATAATAATGGCCGGGTGAATTGGTGCCTTGACCAGGATTGGAACCTTAGTAGAACTTTGCTGTGTCACCTGTTTAAAAATTGAAATGGAATTGTTTTCAGGATACAGATTTTGTTCAACCAGATCTATATCTTAGTTGAGTTTAAACACATTTCATGTGAACAGGGTTTGGTTAAATCACTGATTTTCACTGTCCCTTATTAAGATAACAATTAGATAGATAATATTTAAATTTAAATTAACTCATTCATCACACACTAGCTTGTTTATTATAGTAAAATGATTACCTTAAAATATTGCATGTGTAAACTTAAACAATTTATCAATAAGATACATCATACCATAACTTAACAGTCACCACACATCAAATTCTCCCTCAGTCACTACCAGTACTATACCCAATAATTGCCACCCAATGGTGAAATATAAGTAACACTCAAGCTTGAATGATTCCATTATTACCAGTTCACACATTATCTATAATAGCTAAAGACAAATCATAAAACAATGGTGCTAAAAAATAGCTTGTTTTTTTGGTGTGCGTGAAAATCAATAGAAGTATCTTTCAGGTTGATTTAAACTCCTGAAAGCTCCGAGTGTCAGAGTGTGTAATTGAGGTTAAGAATACAACTCCTAAAAACAATGCATCTGATACATGATCGTAACAAAACATATTCCGACAAACAATTTTTCATGAGCAACCCTGAACTAAGTGTTTTTGCGTAATTACGTAACAAATAAAATTCATCATGTGCAAATTGATAATTGCATGTGGAACCTATATTTTAACAAGTTTAAAATAAAATCAAACGAGAAAAAAATCCAGCAATAAGAATTTTTTAAGGAAAAGGAGTACGTGATTTGAAATTTATATTCCTCCTTTACAATGTGTCAGGAGCTGCTTGATTCCATGGGGTGCAGTGATGCTTTAATAACTCCACTAACACATACTTAATTAAATTCATCTGGAACCTGCCAATTTCAATCAATAATTGTAAAATTCCAAAAACACATTCTGACCAAAATTGATTGAACACAAATTGAAAAGACAGATTCACAAATACTTGTTTGACAATTTCTCTATGTGTCGTTTTTTAAAGTTGTAAATAATAGCAATATAATTCAAAAGATTTCTTTTTTTTTGGCAAAGGCCAAACATTGAAGTTATTAATAATGGTCATATACAATAGGCCCATGACATTTAAAATATATGAGGGTAAATAGTTCAATAAGTTTACATGAGGACAAGTAATACCTCTAGACCTATGAACACAGGACTGATAGGCAGCTAAATCTTATATTCCGATTATTTGAGATTTAATCCTGGCTCTTCTGAAATAATGTACAACCTTCTAGCAGGTAATATTGCACCCCACTTAATCTACTGACATCTATGTGTATTGACGGATCAACAATAAATAAATAGGTAGAAGACTTAAATGTCATTGCACGGAATCCATGTTTTGTTTATTTATTCTACCAAGGCAATATTCAATTTTTTTCTCAGGTCTGCACATGCACTTAAAGATCTTTTTTTCTTCTAGTTCTGATCAAATAGCATTCACTTAAGATTTGCTTGGCAACAAAGAATGATTTTAAAATCTTGTCAGTCATAAATTTCCCTCCACCTTCTCAATCCATGTATGAAACTGCAATCAATATTCCTCATTCTTTTAATATCTCATTACGGAAAAGTTTTAAAGTTGGGCACTTTGTAAAATAAATTGGCTATCCTGTAAATTATGAATGAAGAATGAAGCCACTCTTTCTGATTAAATGAACATGTCTGCTGCAACCAGATGTAAATTGGCAATCCCTTGACTGAAAACTTCAACTCCCAAAATATCCAGTAAACTTTTTATCTGCCAATTCATTTAATTCTTGATAGTGCAGTTTGTTAATAAAAGTGCATCCTTCGACAAAAAATTTTAATTTTATACAAAATCTGATATCATGGAAAATGAAACATAGAAAAATACTAAGTTAATAATAGGAAATGGGAAAATTTATGGCTGAACCAGGAATTGGATTTGAACCAGGTACTGCTTCATTACAAGTTAGGATCTCTAACCGGTGAGCTTCCTACATGTAGAACAATATCTATAGTCCTTATATATAGCAAGTACAGTGACTAAGTGATCTCAAGCTGTAATACTAATAAAATTAAGATAACTTGAATTTTAAGACACCTTAATTTGCTCGGAAGACATTAACTCTTTATTAGTGAGACAAAATTTTCACAAATTGTGGTTACGGGTCAAAAATCTTTAGGATTACTAATATACACAATAATGATATTTTTGTGAGCACACTGTCTCACGTAATTACATTGAATTGAAATAAAGTTATCTTGTGAAATGTTTGTTTGCTTTTATAAGAATTATTGGTATCCTGTCTATAAAAAATGAGGGTCCACGATTTTAATTGACTGCCATAAAATATAAGTATTGCTGAAGTCTAATATTACAGAAATAATATGTTATCATTATCCTAGCAGGCGAGGATAAAAGACACACCATTATAAAGATCTAGACGGGAAATAGAACACAACATTGGATAATCCCCCGTGTAGTGTATGATTAATTGTAAATCAATATAAACAATCTATTGTCATCTATCTACAACTAAAGTGGTAGAAAAGAGTTGAAGCTCTCTGTGTGTTTTATCACTGAACCAAGAGACTGTTCTAGAAGCAGTGCATGTACACCTGGCAATTTTGTAGTTCTCAATTTGAAATCGCCCATGCATTTTAAAGAAAAAAAATATTTAACTTTTAGTATCATGAACAACACCTGTCAAAAGTTAAGTGCTGAATCAGAGTACTTTCTGTTAATTATATATCTGATCAGACAATGAAGTTATTAAATAACAAACCTTAAATTCTGTTACCAGCAAATTTTGACCATATCCAGGTATATGTAAGTGTATAGGACTTTAAATATAAATACCTTATTGAATCTGCACTTCCCTGTGGTATGTTAGTTATTTCCTTCTATTAAAAAACTTTTATATTACTTATCTTAATAATTATAAGTACTATAATACCTATCACCGAGAACTTGTTATCCATTAAGTAAGCAGAGGTGTACACTAAATATGTCCGCTTTAGCTTCCGTTTGTTTTTATACAATGCAGAAAAAGAAACAACCTCTCGGGAAAAAAATAATAAAATACAAAATGACTTCAAATAATTCAATAAAGAAGGAATTTTATTACCTTATTTTTAAAAAAAGAATGTTCCTAAACTTTATCCTTGTCACTCAATCCACACGCATCAGACTGATAATCAATAGTCGTACAAAGTCAATTTTTACGAGAGGAAAGCCTCCATCAGCCACCATTCTCTACGCAGTATAAATTCCACCACAATGCCTCTATACCCACTCGCAAGAATTAATTACATATACGCTTCTTTGATCCGACTTTATCCGTAGCAAAAAAATATTTAAATGTCATGTTGTGCCACGTTTTAAATACCCTAATTCTTCAAACAAAATATAAGACAGGTAGTTTTATTTTGTTTTCCTGTTAAAATCTATCAATATTTCAACATTAGCCTGATGTTTCTGAGACTCTCCACAGTAATTGTTTAAGAGATATTCTATTTTATACTTGATTGCCTGGCAATAATAGAAATATTAATCTATGATAAGAGCAGCTTAATTAAGTGGTTCCTCTTAGTGTATTTACATGTACTGGTATCCCTCTACTGGAGTTAAAAGCCTGGTAAGAGAAGATCACACCAGAAACACAGAGAGGGTGTCTGTACCCATACATCATCACTGTCTAATTCATCTCGTATGATCAGAGACATACAGGAAGTTACCTCCCCTTTGGAGAATTTCTTGACCAGTCAGAGTGAGATTCATATTACCTGTATGTAATAGGGAAATATTTTCTGAAATATTGCATTGAATTTTTATACTTGTAACACCATATATCATAATATACTGGACAAAAAAGAACCATGACATTCATAAACTTTTTATGATTATTCTCAACTTCAAATGCATTAAAAAAATATCAATGTTATAAATTTAAATATAAATTTTTAAAACATTTTAGCAAGTTGACCATAAATTTAGATTTTCAAAATGGTAAAATATCCACAAGAAAGATCAATTCCAATAATAAAATCCAACGAGAAATAGAAATCTGACTTCTAGAAACCCCTTCTGGAGGAGATCAATATTAAATTTGCTGAAGTGACAATGACCTCATCACAAATTTGGTTGATGGTTCATTTCTATCAGAAGTTCATCAGTTTTGCTTACACTTGATCAAATCTATCCAATTATCAATGACAGCTATGGGGAACAATGATGCAGATTAAGAGAATTGTTTTGCAGATCATTTGGCAATATTGATAAAAAGCATGTGGTGAAGAAAATTATTGACAGTCACACAATATTAAAGTGAATGACAAATACAGACAAAAGATCGTTCCTTTTCTTCCCTCAAATTTTCCAAAATTTTGACCATCAGTTACAAGAATAGAAAAATGCACTCCGTATGTAGAACAAATTTAACCCCTATCAACTTTTATTTCAGGTAACTGGTTTGAACAGAAAATAAAGCTTTAAAACTCGGTTATAAGGTCAAGTCACTGGGACCTAGAAAATTGAAATTCTTTAAATCCATATAAGGAACATAGTGAAATGTCTTTTACAGGGTTTGTATAAAGTTTTTTTTATAACTTATTTCCTGATAAGCAAGTTCTTTATAACTGAGTTTTACTGTATAAACCTTTTGAAAATAAAGAAAGATATTCAGAAACCAAATGTAACCCCCAGCACAAAGGAGATTTAAACAATTACATGAGTAGAGTTATACACCAAAAAAAAAACAAATTAAATTAAGTCCATCAAAGTCAAATGATCAGAATATTAGGATGGTACTTATTGAATGTTCGAAATCACTTCTGTCATGTATAATTTTAATATACCACCTCTGTGAATCCTAAAGAAATTACCAACTTTGAGTAAAAATTGTGCAGGCATAAATTCTTGGTAATTCTGTGTCATCTTATTCTGCATTAAAATACTGCTGTTGTGAATTGAATTGGGATAAACAGAGTGCAATATTATAAACAAGGAAAGTGTCACATTATCTTTGTATAAATAAACTACCAAATCCAATATAAGGTGATTTAATGCAACTCAACTGAGCACTGTTTGTTTTGTGAGCTTTTCAGTTTACACAGGCTTTACAAGTGTCTATTTGCCTCTCGGATAGATGCATTCAACGTCTATTAATAGTCAAATAGACATTCCTTTAATACTCTGTGACAAAAATAATGCACTAAAGCACCTAGAAAATGTTCCTAATTCAAACATATACATATATAGATTATATTACATTGCAAATTGACAAGTCGGAAATTTTCAGATGAGTAAATATGAAACATATTTGTTTGCTGTATCAACAGCGGTGTTTTTCAGCTGTGCACCCACTCTAATATAAAATATCTGTTGAGTGTCAGTTCTGTTAGATGAAATCAGTTAGGATTATGATAGTATAGGAGGTATGCTTGCCATCATGTTTTGTGCTCGCAGATATCCACAACGATCTATGTGAATATTATTGTCAAAATGACGTAGATACGCGCCTTTTACAGGATTCTATTTCATCAAATTATCTCTAAACCAAAATAACTAAATCAAAAACTGAAACATTTGCAGTTAATGATATAATTACTATTCAGAAGAATTATACAAAATCAATGCACTTACTTTAAGTTTTTTTTCTGCAGCTCCTATTTGCTGGGATCTGAAACATATAATTGGTTTGAGTTAAATTATCATTCTGATCAATACACAAACTTGTAGGAGTTTCTGGAATATATCTTCATAATCAGTTAAAAAAGAACACACCTAGCAGCACCTAGTGCAACATAAAAACATCTAGCAAATCAACTATTGGTAAACCTATCCCACCTGAACACACGTGTACTCTCTCTACCCCCTGCACAAAGGAGATTTAAACAATTACGTGTAGAGCACACCAAAAATCACTATAAATTACAGTCCAACAAAGCCAATACTTTACCCTCCTATACCTAAGCACTTGAGCAGGCAGAAGAGATTGGCTATATCATGTGTACTCTCCAGGCATTCCATTAAGATTAAAGTTAAGACTAGACAAATTGGCATTATAGCCATCATGGTCTTCTATTCTCAAAAATCCATGGAGACAAAGAATCTACAATTACACAGTTAATAACATGATGATCGAGGTAAATTTGAGTATGACCCCTCCCCCCACCCCTTCCTCTCTTACCTTACTGACTTTGTTATGTCCTATACTCACAGCAGCTGAACCACTTCCACAGCCACGTGAATCGACCTGAACACAACACACCGGGCACCCACCCAATTCCTTTTGTCAGAGGAACGTATCAACATGTCACATGGCTATGCCCACAATTCCACGGTTCTGATCCAGATTCAGACAATCCGTCATTACGATGTTCTGATACGGAGACTGTAAAGAATTTTGATCATGTGGTGATTCCACAAATCTGCTGGGACAGATCTACGTATAATGAGTATACATCACACAACGGTAAAACACAATGTTTTCCAATACCAACAAACTTGAAAGAAGAGACTTATAAACTAGAGGTAATTTCTTTAACAAGTAAACTGAGGCACTGCAATGTGGATTTTATTTGCCTGGTATGTTATAGAGTCTGGTTCATTAAGATGAAATAGAATAAATATAATGTCAGGATGTTCAGAATTCTCTGAGCAAAAAAATTAGATGCAATTAGCATGATTTGGTGCATCTCACATAATTTAAATACAAGGTGATTAGATCTAATAATTATCACAAGAAATTTTCATTGTGTTCTGTACAATTTATAATTGATTCCTGTTTTCTATTGCCATTTCATATAATGATTTTCTGAGCAGGAAACCATGTTTCTGAGCATGTCAGTAAGTACTTCATCAACATTCCTCACATGATGAAATATAGACACACAATGTCCCCCATTAGTAAGGTCAAGGTCATTCCTCCTGCTGAGATTGGCGGTCTGTTAATCCTACATTTATCACTCTTTCTGGAGGAATGAAATCGTCCATAAATTAGTACATCTGTATGGATGGATGCTGGCATGCTACAACTCTAGGCATCCTTAACCTCCGAAGATAATGCTAATGATAGTACAAAGAAATACCTTGTTCCCTTTTTAACATACTTCTGTAATGAAGCATCTACTAGAGAGTTCCTTTATCCACATAATCCAGGAAGAGCTATATAACTGATGTGTACGACCTATTAATGGTGCCACGCAGACATGCACTCTTAAACCAGCTAATTCCCTGAAGCACATTTCTCTTACAATAACATCGTCAATCTTATATGTTGATAAAAAAAAATTAGCTGCATCTTTTCAGCTCATTTTGGACATCAATAAATGGAAATATTCTTAAGGGCTAGCTAACTCTGGGTAGTAAGGAACAACTCAGGTTCTAAAATGATCAACGTAGATAAATATATCAATAAGCTTGGTGGTGCTATATATTCTGGGGAAATGTTCTATTAATTAACAAAATATATTGAGATAATGGACAGTATCCAAGCTCAAAAGTTCATTAAACAATACAAAATAGGAGCAGAGCAAACATGGACCTCCAAAACATCAGAGGTGGGATCAGGTGCCATGGAGGAATGAACTTCCCCTGCCATCCGCTGTGTGCTCCTTGTCATGATCGGGAAATAACTAATAAAATGAAATTTTCAAGTTATCTCTTGCAATATGTAACAATTCACAATTAAGGCATTGAAGCCATAGAATCCATCATGAAGTCACATGGATTTAGATAGTTTTGGTTTTTAACTCATCTCCCACCCAACCCCACAAGATGCATCAACCAATCAAAATGTTTTGATGACTTGTCTTACAATCTGCATGTTACTGTCATAATCTGATGACGTAAAGCTATGAATTCCAAAACCAGGTCACAGTGACCAACTTTGGGTCATGACAGGACATTTTCTCTAAAGTACATCTAATATGACAAAATTAATAGTCTTAAGTCTTATTGTTCAAATTGCAAAAGTTTTGATCAAGACATGACTTTATATTTACTTTATGTATCCAATGAGTTCTGAAATGATTTCAAGCAACCTAATTCAGGGTTGCAACATCTTGTCTTCTAAAAAACATCAACTGACCAAGTTTGATAGTCGTTAATCTCACAGTCTTAAAGATCTTAATCAGACACCACAAAATTATACAGAGGGAAAATCACATACATGTACCTTCATTCATCCCATCAATAAAGATGTGTATAAAAAACTGCTTCACAAAGAGACAGATGGATGTTTTCTCTTAACAATACCACCAGCTCTACCTTTTTTTCTTTATAATGCACTGCCTTCGATTATCTGTCTATACTTTGTCCCAGCTGCTATTATAGCTTTCACATGGGCAAATATGAAATAATGTCTTTTAAGGATCAATTTGAGCGATTTTTTTCTCTTTCCATCGTAATTTGCTTTCTGTGTATGCATGCATATTAAATATTTTTTTTCTGTGCTTGATTCCTTGACTTTTTTCCCTCCTTTGTTGTACGTAAAGTGTAGAATCCTACAATAACCGGTATAAGAAGGAAAAGCATGTGTGATTCCTATTCAGGGCAAGCTTTCAGGACCTTTGAGAATATTGATCATTCAGCCAAAGATCTCTGCAAAATTTATAGGTTTACCTTTAAAAGAATCAATGATTCATCAATACTTTTTAACATTCTATACCAGGCAGATTCTTGCTGAAAAATATAATATATACATATGCATTGTTTGAAGTATGGAACATATTTCATTCATTGATCCATAATAATATAAAATAAAATGCAGGTACATGTACATGTGTATATTAAAAGAATATTTATTACACTATACATATTACCAATTAAAAAGGTACTTATAATAATTTCTAAAAGTAACAGAGTCAATTTGCATATTTTTGACAGCATTCTGAACAAGTTCAGCACAAGACAATGTACTTAATTCTGTCCTATAAAGTCAACTCACCAAGTGGAGGAATACATCAGGGGAACTAACTCTGTCATTCTGGATTATCTTGTGTGTGATTATCTCCCCTGATCTTCACCTCTTGTTTTTCTCTACATCAAAAGTTCATTTCTGGCGATGATATACAGCATGGGAGCTGAAGTCATCTTATGCCACTGTATTGTCTTGTACGTCCAAGATATTTATCTACTACAAGACTCAGGATTTACAGTTTACATGTATTTCTATTGCATTTCTTACCCTCGCCCGACTATCAACAGTTAATACAAATGGTGTTTTTCTCCCTTTTATTATTTTGTTTTTAATAAAAAAGAAAAAAGATGAATCAATAAACAATTACCAGCAAGCACTTCAAATAACAATCAAATCCCAAAATACCTTCTAATTAGGCCCTTACAGGTGCTTGAATTCATGCTGAGTTAGAGTGGATTTTTGGTGAATTAAAAAGTTAATAGTTTTTTATGGGAGTTAGAAGTTAGAAGTAGAATTAATTGCAATTATCTGCTAAAATAGCTACTTTGGGATGTAGGTACACCAGTAATGTATCTGAAATTTTGACATAAGTCAATAATATCTAAGTTTGACGCACAATTCCTGATGTCAGATTCTTTATTTCATCAAAACATAAAATGAGAGAATTTATGAAAATAATGAGGGGAACATGAAAAAAGTTTATATTCCATATCTATTCATTTCTGCCTTATCAACAAAATTATATTTCTTTCCCACTGTTCTGTGGGAAATCTTTCATTTTATGGCACTATAAATAAAATACTTTGTGGTGCTCTCTAATTTGAACAGAAGCTGCATGTGCATGCATATGAATTGAATAAATTTTGTTTGCATATACTTTATAACTTACTGTGCTTAAATGCAGCAATAATGGCATACGCTGGATATTTTTTCCCATTTAACATTAAAAGGGTATTCAATTATCTTACATTTTCACAAGCACTCGGCACTTGTTAAAACGCTTTATGGTTAATGTTCGTGCAATATCCTGGTGACCAAATACATATCAGGCCACTTTTTGTTTTGTGATTGATGCACTTCTTTTTTTAAGAGTACGGTATTTAAGGTGCTATTCAAAGCTTTAACATGAACCAATACACCTATCTAATACTTTATTTGGAAAGTACCATTAATGAAAATGCTATCATAATGCATGAGGTGACAAACGAAATTTATCTTAAAATTATTCAAAAATCACACATGGTGCCTTAAAATGGGTCTCATTTTAAAACAGAAATTACATGTAAGACCAACAAGTAATTTTGAGAATAACTTTCTAATGCAAAATTATTTTTAAAATAGCATTAAACTTTCTCAAATGAATTTATAAGTTACATATTTTCATGCTGGCAATTTTTACCAGAATCTACGAGATTCTACAATCAAAGTGCTTGGTCTCTGACTTGAGTGTGTAACAGCCCGTGTTACCCTAAGTTTACAAAATTAAGAAAATACTCTAAATACTCCTATTTCATGGAACTTTACAAATGAAACCACTGCATGAAGGAAAGTATGTGTCATCAAACAAAAAACTTCTTTAATGAATGCCAATCTCTCAATACAGGGGAAATACTCTCTTCTCTGTTGTTAACATACAAGAAGTTCATAGATAATTTATAACTTTATTTTCAAAACACAATAAACATTTCTCACAATTAAAAATCTCACTAACATGACTCTGTATATTCCAACTTTTCCATGCTACTAACAATGTAACACTTTTGTAAATATAAACAGTTAGTTGTGCCACTGACCAAAGAAAGATAACTACGACACACCTATCTGTAATATTCTGTGGAAAATTTATCGTAATGTCCTGGAATTTTCTCCAGATGTATATATATCGGGAAAACCAAAAAAATATTCTGAATCAACCATTCACACAGACATCTCTCACTTACACTCAACATAAAAAAACTTCAAAATAATGCTTATAGATGCTTGTTGTATACGGAATGCTGTGTATGTTTTTTATTTAAGTTTGAACATTGAAATTTTGCCCTATTTAACAAACTGATAAGTATTATAATATGAACATTTTATATTTGTTTACAGGTTTTCTTACAAACATGGAGTAGACTTTTTAAAAAAAATTACTATTTTCATTTAAACAAGAGGCCCATGGGCCACATCGCTCACCTGAGCACTAGGGGTAGGAAATAGTAGAAAATGGCTTTTTATTGTAAAGTTTAAATCCAAAAGTAGTACCATGACCAATCCTGGATTTTCTATTTTTAGAAAGTGATTTTTAAAGAATTTTCCTATAAATATCTTTTAAAACTTTGGTCGGCCATTTTGGCCCCGCCCTACCCCTGGGGGTCATAATTTGAACAAATTTGAATCTACACTACCTGAACATGCTTCCATATAAATATGATGAATTATGGCTTTGTCATTCTTGAGAAGATTTTTAAAGAATTTTCCTATATATTTCTATGTAAAAGTTTGTTCGGCCATTTTGGCCCCGCCCTACCCCGGGGGGTCATGATTTGAACAAACTTGTAACAACACTACCTGAGCATGCTTCCATTTATATATATGATGAATTATGGCTTTGTCATTCTTGAGAAGAAGATGTTTAAAGAATTTTCCTATATATTTCTATGTAAAAGTTTGGTCGGCCATTTTGGCCCCGCCCTATCCCCGGGGGTTATGATATGAACAAACTTGAGTCTACA
>PRKT01000028.1:1289799-1309454 GCA_003671525.1 Saccostrea glomerata
TTTCATCTTTCCTGGCACAGTGGTTCTTGAGAAGAAGATTTTTAAAATATGCCACCAAATTTTCATTATTTCCCAATTATCTCCCCTTGAATGAGGGCGTGGCCCTTCATTTGAACAAACTTGAATCCCCTTCACCCAAGGATACTTTGTGGCAAGTTTGGTTGAAATTGGCCCAGCGGTTCTTGAGAAGAAGTCGAAAATGTGAAAAGTTTACAGACAGACAGACAGACGGACGGACAGACAGACAGACGGACGCCGGACAAAATGTGATCAGAAAAGCTCACTTGAGCCTTTGGCTCAGGTGAGCTAAAAAAGTTAATTCATGATTTATAAATAATCAACAATCTTAACAAGCACAATTAAGACATAAATGTAAAATTCAATGCAAAGGTCTACATAGCACGTATGTCATAGATATCAAAAAATGATCCTAGATGTACGTCTAAACAAATAATTTATTTTCTAAACTGTCATACAATTTATTCCACAATTTGTAGGAGTTAAGTCCCTTAAAAGAATGTTAAAAAATCTCTATATTTTTCATATAATGAAAAGGCATGCAACAAGACAAAACATGTTTTAAAACATAAAGAACAAAACAAACTGCAGTACTCAAAACAATAATTGTAACATCTAATGATGCAGAAATGAATTTTAGCTAAAGAGCTTCCCTCTACAAGAGCATACTCACTTGCATCAATTAAACTTAAAGAAATAATAAAATCAACATTCACACCACATCACTTGCTTCATTTCCGAGTATAAATGGTCACACAATAATCTGTTTGTTTTGTTGTGTCTGTGTAATTCTGTTGTATGAAATCTCAGTAACTCCCCTTGTCTTATGAGTATATCACGTCACAGTTGTCCTCCCTGATTGGCATTTTGATCTAGTTATCACACGGACGTCACCATTGCCTCTCTGATTAAACGATAAGATATAACAGTTAAGTAGCTATACGTTACAATTCATATATCTATCATAAGAAAAATTGTGCCAATCAAGAACTTCCACAGACAATTCAATTTATGTGTATAGTAAACCTTATTTCTTATCCATTAATTGTATTTTAAATATTGATTTGGTTTGCATAAAACTACTGATTAAGAAATTAATTCAGATTCTGTTATTAATAATGATGCTTGAATATTTACTCATGATTAAAATAATAACAGCTTGAACAATATTAGTTAGCTCTTAATGATAACAATAAAATATTAATTTTAATTGTTTAAATTTTTCAGATGTAACAAAAAACCACAAGTTATTAAATAAATTATATAATACTTCAAACATGTACTTCTTGTTTTTAATTACATAAGTAGTTATGTTTAAAGTTTGCAAAACAATTTAATCCTTTCTTGCAGACTCTGTTTAGCTTCATAACATTGGACCTTGGAATACAATCATTTTGAATTTCATCCCTGGTGGAAAGGCTACTTAAATCATTGTGTATTCTGATAATAATGATATTCTGTATAACATTAACAGGATGGACATGTTTATCAAAACTCTGTCATTCAAAATGAAAGTTAAAAGAAAACTTTTGTTTATGAGGATTAGAGAAATTACAAACACATAATTTAAAATGCAGACTTGGCTGTATATAAATCATGCTGTGGAAAATTAATCAAAAATGTTAATCAAGTTAGGTCCTTCAAGCATGACAAGTCATTCTTTTAATTATATCATTCATTAAGATATTCTTCAAGCTTAGCCAAAAAAAAAAATGTACAAGCATTTTGATGCAAGGCCAGTTCTATCTATCTTAGGTGATTGTTTGGTTTAATAAAGAGGACTGGCCTCAGACATGATACAATCTTAAACATTAAGCATTGTAGGCGTCACTGATGCATATAACTCAAGACAACCTATGAAAAACAGCTTGAAAACTACAATGAAATATATATTGCTCAAAAATCGGCAAAAAAAGGCAAATTCCTAAAAATTACCGGTATCTGAAACAAGAGGCCCAGGGGCCACACCTGAGCAAATCAGCTAGGAAAAAGCAAAAATCAGAAGGGGGAAGGTGTTGAATTTAATACTACTTAAGAATGCTTTCATATTAATAATACAGCATATGACTTTGCTGTTCTTGATAAAAAGATATTTTAAAAACATTTTCTTCCTATATATAACTACATAAAAATTTGAATTTGATTCCCCATTGTTTCCCTCCCTTCCCCAAAGGCCATGATTTGAATAAATTTAAATCAGGATTTGAACAAACTAAATTCAACGCTACCCGTAAATGCTTCCATATAAATACTAGTATCACTAATCATGGCTTTGCTATTCTTGAGAAGAAGATTTTTTGAAATATATTTAATGTAAAACTTGGATCCCCCATTGTGACCCCACCCTATCCCTGGGGGGTCATAATTTGAACAAACTAGAATCAACACTACCTGAGAATGATTCCATATGAATATCACTAATCATGGCTTTGAAGTACTTGAGAAGACAATTTTTAAAGATAATTTCCCTATCAAGTCCTATGTAAAACTTTGGTTGGCCGTTTTGGTCCCATCCTACCCCCGGGGGTCATAATTTGAACAAACTTGAATCTACACTACCTGAGGATGCTACTACATGAGTTTCATCTTTCCTGGCCCAGTGGTTTTTGGGAAGAAGATTTTTTGGGAAGAAGATTTTTCCTATATACTCCTATGTAAAACTTTAGTCCGCCATGGTGGCCCCACCCTACCCCCGAGGGTCATGATTTGAACAAACTTGAATCTACACTACTTGAGGATGCTTCCACATGAGTTTCATCTTTCCTGGCCCAGTGGTTCTTGGGAAGATTTTTAAATATTTTCTCTATATACTCCTGTAAAAATTTGGTCAGCCATGGTGGCCCGACCCTACCCCCGGGGGTCATGATTTGAACAAACTTGAATCTACACTACCTGAGGATGTTTCCACATGAGTTTCATCTTTCCTGGCCCAGTGGTTCTTGAGAAGGTTTTTTAAAAATGCCATTAATTTTTCACTTCATCATTATCTCCCCTCGGAACATTTGAACAAACTTGAATCCCCCTTACCTAAGAATACTTTGTGGCAAGTTTGGTTGTTAATATGTTATTGGCCCAGTGGTTCTTGAGAAGAACATGAAAATGTGAAATGATTACGACGACGACAGACGACGGACAAATTTTGATCAGAAAAACTCACTTGAGCCTTCGGCTCAGGTGAGCTAAAAATAGAACCGACTTACAAGCAAACCAACTTAAAACAAGAGGCCCATGGGCCACATTGCTCACATGAGTAACTTTTGTGATGCATTTCTCTAACAGATTTCCTCCCTCAGAATACTACTGTGGCCTCGCCGTACCACCCCCTCTCCCCATGTCACAATTTTAACAATTTAGAATCTACGCTACCCCAGAATGCTTCAACATAAGTTTCAGCTTTTCTGGCCCAGTGGTTCTTGAGAAGATTTTTTAATGACCCTACCCTATTTTGTCTTTTCTTGATTATCTCCCCTTTTGACCGGTCTTGGCCCTTCATTTAAACAATTTACACTCCCCTTCACCTATGAATGCTTTGTATTAAGTTTGGTTAAAATTGGCCCAGTAGTTATTGAGAAGAAGTGAAACATGTGAAAAGTTAACAGACGGACGGAAGGACAGCTAGACGGATAGACGGACATAATGTGATCTGAAAAGCTCACTTGAGCCTTCTCCTCAGGTGAGCTAAAAGCAAGTACCGGTATATTGTAAATAGAGTTTTTTTGTCCGGTGTTACTTTCGCCCTTTAATTCACACTTGCAAACAATTTTGCCCTGTTCTAAAATTTGCCAAGTCACAGTTCTTTTTCTAAATTCACCTAACTGTCAGTAGGGCAAAAATAAATTGAGGCAATCATTTCTTCGCATAAATACTCATGTACAAATTTATTTCCTTGTATTTTAATAGATGAGCTCCATGGGACATCATGCTGCAAAAAAAAGGTTCAAAAACAAAAGTCTGATATTATAAAGCAAGTAAGGATTATGTGACCCAAAGCCATACAGTGCTTTATACAGTGCTGTATATCATAGGACTAACATGTAATATGGAGAGTACATGTACATTGTTGGCATTTCTACAAGCTAAAGCTGGTTATTCTGCATGCAGCTAGCGGCGGAGGTCAGTTAGTAGGGGTCACATAAGACTGTTACCTGCTGCATAGAGAGAACCGGTCAGTGGTAACTTACACTAATATTGGTTCTCCCTTGATTAAACACTTGTCCTCGGAACTCTCCACCAGCGGGATCTTCTGGTCGTTCTTCTCTGACTCCGAGACAAAACTCTCCAGGCCGCAGGACTGGTACTTAAACAGCATCATAATCACAGAGCTCCACAACAGGGCAGATCCTGGCAACGAGGAAACAGGACATTGTACACACGATACATGGAAATTATAAGAGTACTGACATACATGAAAAGTAGTGTTCCTGATTACTATTAGAACACTGAAACAGATGGTATCAGAAACAATTAATGTCTATGCTATATGAAAAGTCTTTCAAAGACAGCAAAAAGGCAAAACTTTCAGTTCAACACAACATTGACAACAAATTCAGTAGGAAAAAATGAGAATTGAGGCCAAGTGTTAATTATCTCCTTACAACAAGTAAACTTCTCAAAAGTAAGACCTATAAGCTTCTAGTTTGCATAATAAATATCAATCATTTCCCAAATTTTATGCAGGGTTGCCCTTTGTGGCCATTCTTTTTTATACTGACCTGCTAAGTAGAAAGCATACTTGAATTCTGTCTCCTCTTGGATCAACAAACCTACAAGTATACATATATAAATTAGGATTAACGGACTCTCTTTATAATATACAAACCTACAAGTATACATATATAAATTAGGATTAACGGACTCTCTTTATAATATACAATTGAACTTTGGTATCTCAAGCACATATACAGCAAAACTTGTTTAGTATGAACACGGATATTGCGAATTTACGAATATAGTGGAGTCAATTTGGATCCCCAGCTAAATAAATTAGATTAATTTCTTATACGGTTATAACAAATAACGGATATAAGGAAAGTAATTTCAAAGGTCCCACTGACTTTGTTATAACCGAGTTTTACTGTATCTTGAATACAATGGATATGTTGAAGTGATTGGGAAGTCCTTCCATGTATTTCCTCAGTAATGGGTATTTCAACCTAAATATCTTGAACCTTCAAATATCTCGTAAGTTTTGTCTCAGCCCCATTGAGCTCATGAAAATGAGGTTTTACTGTAATTGTCTTAAAGACAAGCCTTCTCAAACGAATGATTATTATATAATAATACAATGTCATAATGATGTTGGAAAACTCATTTGCAGAATGTTGATTCAGAATCTTGAATGTCAGTAATAAAATTAGTTTATGTATCACTAGGGGGTGGCTGTCCGCATCAATCAATCAACTTTTATATATTTACAATTGAAATACTGGATACACTGGTAGAACTGATTGAACTTTTGATCTCTAGTTATTTTTAATATCTGAAATAGATGAATGCTCTGGTGACTAACTGTTTAACACCCATGAATGATGACTGAAAACATCTATTAATTCCTTTCTGTGCAGTATATCCATTACATAAACATGTATACCTATAACAGGTACACAATGTAGAAATCAGTGATTAACCATTTACTTGATGTGTTTGCAACGTTTACCCTTTTAAAAAATAATAAAATACAGTGAGAATATTCCGTAAAAATTAGGACTTTGTATCAGTTTGAGTAGTTTAAATATTGTTCTATCTCCAACACAAGACCTTGCATCCTTCACATCAATCCACAAAGACAATCTCTGTTTCTTTATCTTTATTATGAAGCAACAAGGTGACATTTCCGGGTTACCAGTAAACATCAGGCACTTGTTTAGTTCCAGGAAATGAACAATCCATAATTCTTATGCAATAGTAATCTATTGCTTATTCAAATCTTTCAAGAATATTGCTGCTCATTAAAAATTTACGAATAAGACAATATTCTGCTCAGACACAAAAAACATCATCAATAATTCATTTTGTCTGCACGGTGTAGAACTGTGAAATAAGAAACAGAGCCAAGGACCTTCACATGTGGGGGGCCTTATAATGTCTGCACAAGGGTGCTTTATACACAAAGGGTGACAAAAAGTAGATCTCTACCAGGAGAGTTACCACTAACACTAACAGCTAGAGGACATTCATAGAAGATCTAATACCTAGCCCATATTAACAAGCTTTCACTATCCTCTTGAATTCCTTAGTTACTATACAATGGGCAAAGTCCATGCAGTTTGAGGATGATATTAAATTAGTACACTCTGACGACATAGGGTCATACAGTTCTCTAATGCGCTAAGTGCCATGACTTTTAGGTCAGTGATTCATTATCATGCACCCCACAGTTTGTAAAGTCAGAAACATCTAATGTTTATATATATGTGTCCCTTTGAAAACTTATAATTGACTCCATTGCCTTCCAAATCAACAGCAGACTCTTAGTTTAAAAAATTAGAAAACCTAAGATTCTACATTATTCTGTATTTGCACATGCATATGGCAGATAAAGCATACCACTTCTAATGCAGGAAGTAAATTGAGATGGGAGTTTACATGATTTAAGTGAGATCAAACACCCCCCCCCCCCCCCCCCCCCCCCCCCCCCCCCCCCCCCCCCCCCATCCATATTGACTACATCGAGGGGCCATCAGCCTAAACATGATAAACCCTCTTTTTATCAACTAAAACATTTACAAACAACTTAATCAAAACTCAAATCTTCAAGCCTTTTCACTTTCCTTTTAGGAAAATCTTAGATTCTTTTTTATTATAATTAGTTTTTATTAATAATATGAAGTGTCATAAAAGTTTATGGTTTGACTCTGTCACGGAACATACAAGACTTGATAATATTTAGCACAATGTCTCTACAGCTGGAAATCTTGAAAACTGCTGACAACTAACAACAAAGATTTATGCAACTTAAAGCAAACAATACTATGCACACCAATGATGATATCCACCAAAGACAATGTCAGGTCACGTTCAGTTTATATTCAGGCTTCACGATTAAAATGTCAGTCTCCTAGTTCTTTTCTCCGTTTGGGAATTTTACCAAATTACGCTGTCTTATGAATAATAAATATCCTCCAACATCAAATCATAATTGATTCCACTCATCAAAATAATCTTAGGGGAAACAAGAAATGTAAACATGCCAGGCCCATGGGCCACCTAGCTCACCTGAATCACCAAACAGATCAAGATACAAACCACTAAGGATTTTTTATATTTCCATAGATCCATTAACACAATCTAAGCTTTTTTTATCACATGAACTAATGAACTATTTTCCGGTGAAATTTTTAGACCAATGTAGAAGTTTGCTAATCATGCTAATATAGTTCAAAGCCTTGCTTTAAAAAAGATTTTTTTTCATAATTTAGTCATTGTATAAATTTTCCCTTGCATCAATACCTGAATGCCTATGGATATGCCTTATTTGAAAAAAAAAGCAGTGATAATTAATAAAATGAGGATCTCAAATTTTTTCCCCTCTTTTATTTACGACAATGTATATACCCATGACTTAAATTAGGAGAGCTAAGATTAAAATCTACATGAACTCTTTTCTAATGATACTGATCTTTGTTTCTGGCCTGATCTTTTGATGATAGTGAATTTAATCTGATTATAATCAACCCTCACATTAAAATTTAGGTAAGATAAAAGAAGGGAGTTATCCACACTCTGATATTAATGATAAATCTCAAGTCAATAGCGAAGGTTATCTCTGAAGTGGGTCATGCATGCAATGTACTTCAGGGTATTCCCAGATAAAACAAGACAGAAAATTATAAAATATAACAAATTACAGAAAAAATTCTGCACTTTGTGTTTTCAGCTTCTAAATTTTTGAGTTTTCCTTTCAAAATATAGTAGAGAACAGATTCATGTAATCTAATTAGTGCATATTGTTCAAGGTAAATTTGCTTGACTCCCTCCCTTTTCCATCAATTTTCCACTCGAGGCTTATCGAAGCAAATAAGGACTTGCATTAAAACAAAATGGTATGGAACAGACAAAATGTTTTTGAAGGATAATTCAAGCCACTTCTTAACAAAGGTTTGCCAAGTTATAATTACATGTCTCGTGATAATGCACTATAAAGTTGTTTTATGTTAATGACACTGAAACAATCGATGCAGTCAGTACAAATTATAGTTTTTACACATAAATCTATGATACTATTACCTGCAGTCAGTATAAATTATAGTATATATATAATCTGATTTCTTACACATGAATCCGTTAATACTAACCTGCTGCTGGTCCAGCCATGATAGATCCCAGAGCTATCATAAAGGAGAGGTAGCCATTTCCCTTGGCAATACATTCCGGACCGAGTAACTCCCGCGAGGCCTGCGACAGAAACGTAGTCCAGTAACCACTGTAAAATCCAAATAGTAGCGAGTACCCAATCTGTCCCGCATAGTCATCAAACAGCATGGGACAAGTCCCCGTAATGACCACACCGAGTCCTATAGAGCACAAGATGGCCGTCATGTCATCTAACGTGCTGTTGTGTCCCATAAAGGAGAAGATAACCCTTGAGGTAAAACTAGCCATCCCGACACAGGACACCAAAAATACTGAGGTATCAAAAGTGGAACCTTGGTCCATTGCGTAAGATGGCAAATACATATATATCACAGTGGAGCCGAAACTCCAAAAGAGGTTAGCTATACACATTCCGTGGAAAGTGATATTTCGGAGCGGTACACACGAGAGAAGGGGCATGAGGTGTACCTGTTTGCTACGACTGATGGGGGTCATCAGGGCCCCACACACACACAGATTGAGGGCTATTCCGGACAGGATCCAGAGCGTGCCCCTCCAGGCCAGGTGATCCAGCAAGGTCCGGATCAGGACAGGAAAGACGACAATCCCGGCCCCCACCCCGCTCAGTACCACACTCAGGGCCTGGAGTCGCTGCTTGTAGAAGTGTTGTTCCACTGCCATTATAGATGGTGTACAGGCCAAGCCAAAGCCTATTCCTAAAAAATAAAAACAAACCGCACTTTTGCATTAATTAAAATCTTTACTTTGGCAAATATACCCAAAATTGTCTCTTCAAAGACTTTTGATCATGTGTATAAAGATAACATGCTATAAGAGACAAAATTTCTTAATTTTTTTTTGTCACATATTCATGCAAAAAAATATATATAGAAAATTAAGTGAAACAAAAATTTGAAGATCTACAGTATTAAATTAACTAGGACTGAATTCTTACATCTCTGATCAAATGTGATAGCCCTCAAGATATATCTTTACTTCTTTTCAATAGTTATACCTACATTTCATATGCATGTCATCATTGTTATGTAAGTCAAGATCTGGTTTAAATACTAACAGACAGACAGTTAAGGGGGGTTCCATTGTTGGGTCACCGTGGAATAAAATTGTATCTCTGTAGCACTTTATTACTATTACTAGTGTGATTTTGTATTAACTTACTGAACATGCACTTAATTTTGGACTAAGCCTACAGTGTTTTTATCACAGAGTCAGCCAGGTTGTGTTAAATGTAGGACAAATCACCATTATTTATGTCCTATGTGATCAATTCAAGATCTAGGTTTATTGACAATGATGTAATAATTATATTATATATTTTCAATTACTGTGTAATATAAATATGTCCTTATATCTATTATAATACCTCAGTAATATATTATTTATCTATTGCATCATTTTTAGGATGTGTTTTGATAATATCTGTATTTGTAATTATGTAGAAAAGTAATAAAATCTTTAAAAAAAGAATAAAATTTAGTTTAATTTCTTGGCAATTGTTGGATGCCAACTACCCACTCCATGAAACAGGGCATTGGGAGATGTTCCAAAATGGTACTGATATGTTGCGAAGTAACAAACTAGTAAAATAACGTATTTCGAAATGTTCTTGAAACCCAGCTTCCCACTCCATGAAACAGGGCATTGAGAGATGTTCCAAAATGGTACCGATATGTTGCGAAGTAACAAATTAGTAAAATAACGTATTTCGAAATGTTCTTGAAAAATGGAAAAAAAATTCATCTCCATTAAAATTCAAATTAACTGAGTTATGCATTACAGAAATTATACATCACCATTTACTTCAATTGATCTCAAGAATTTTTGTGTATAATTTTAATCAATGATGAAATACTATCAAATATGTTCAGGCTTTATATTACTTCCAACATACATCAAGATTTGTCTCTATTGCAAGGAGATATCATGAGGAAAATTAAGCTTTACTTCTTGAACAATCATGAAATTGATATAACATCTACAGAAAAATTGGCAACATTTAGTTAGAGCAATGCAGTCATTACTGACTACTGGCACGAATTTAGTTTTGACATGCTTAAGTTTATGAAATTCTACTATACCTGTGAGTACCCCGAATGAGAGATAGACCTGGTAGATCTCCGTGACCACCATTCCCATGGACAGTCCTAGAGCGGAGATCAGACCCCCCAGCATCACGCTCCACCGACAGCCAAACCGGGCCATGAAGCACCGCATCACCACACCTACAGAGGAAACAAAACATTACATAACACGGGGAGCTGGAACTATAACTTAGACAAGCTCACTTTTGATCTCAGTCTCACTTTTTCCAATGGAATTAAAAGTGGAAAAGTGAGACTGAGATTAAAAGTGAGCTTGTCCAAGTTTTATGGCTCCGGAGCCAGGTCTGTTTATGTCTTAACTACAACATTTGTCTATCATTTAAATATGTAATTAACAAAGCAAACACAATTGTGTAAGTGCTATAAAAAGATTATAACCAGAAGTCTTGGATGAGACTGGCTCTAACGGTGGCATTTGGACTTCAATAATGTTTTATCTTTACACGTTTTTTCTAAGCCATTCTCATGTGACATCAATTCCTTCTTCACATACAGAAAGGAACAAAATGTTAACAGCACAACCTTTATCACACACAATAAATATTCATAAACAAATTTAAACTTTTTTCTCCAAGAGTTATATCCTTTGTGTTGGTTTTATTTTAATGAGACAAAAAATGAAACATCTTGAAGTAGTTTTCATATTCTATTTTTCATAAAACTGTTAAAGCCATTCATTAAAATTCAACAGTGGTGCGCATATGATGCCTCTTACTATGGTCTATAGATTCCACTCAGGACATACACCAGTCAAGTGGAAACTAAAGCTGGGGAGAATTCTCAGTAAACACAGTGACGCTGTTCATAAAACTTATATATATTCAACCACTGAATTATGTACCATCTAACTTGATGTCTAAAATTCAATGATTCGTTTCCTCAGATTATTCTATATTTGTAACCATTGTGGCAACCAAATATTGAAATTTAAATTCATAAACAAAATGTGGTTTCTTGATTCATATACATTTAGTGTATAGGCTTATCATACTGCTCATTAATGAATCGGTTTCAAACTGTAAAAAGAGCAGCATTTTGATAGCTGATCTTAGTCAATGTATTTTTGGGACTAGGATAAACATAAGCCGTGTGACCCTATGTAAACATGGTAAAAGACTTTGGTACAGAAAGAATCATAAAATTTCCCCTGGTCACAAACAACCTACATCTACATGTATCATGTTTTTTTTCTTTTTTAAAAAATCTTCTTGTTGTTCCTTAACTTCAAAGCTTTGGCTTAAATGGAAATTGTTCAAATGACCTTAGCTCAGGTTAATTACCATATAATGGACAAGCCACTTTTGTGCAATGTATGAGCCTTTTATGTCCCCCATTTCAAATTCAATGCAAAACAAATACATGTACAATTTAAACAAACCAACCAACCAACAAAAACTTTGTACTTCTTAACTTCAGTTGTGTCATTAACCTTATCCAAAGGTCCTTGGCTGAGTCGTGACAAGTACTCCTGTACCAAACATTTCCTTTTTTTCAGAATTATAGCCCCACCCCCTCCCTGACCCTCACATCATGCAAATCTTTGTTTACAATTACAATTACATGTACAAATCAAAAAAAAACTTTCAAAAACAAACAAAGAATGTGCATTAAAGTACATAATACAACAACTTACTTCTTATTACAGTATTTAATACAGTAACTTACTTGTGAGAGCAGTTGTGTACAGTAAGATTGAACCAACCCATGATGAGTTGAAATGATCCTCGTTGAATATTTTACTGAACACAATGTGGAACACCCCGATACTGTACGTTATTCCACAAATAATGAACTGGGTGAAGAAGGCAGCGAGGGCGACGACCCACCGATACCCTCCCCCGTCCCCCTGAATCATTCCGTCAGGCACGCTGATCGCGATCATCTAGCGACTGAAAAAAAAAATCATTAATATCAATATCTACTAAGAACTTTAAAAACGTATGACAAGGAATAATCAATAAGTTCCTTGAATTACAAATATTACTTTGCTATAAAAAACAATAGGTTCTTGAGTTTCCAGTTTGATTAATCCTTTGGATATCAATATATAATACCCACCATCAACTGATTTTAACACAGACATACTTTATCACATGATTTTTCTCATTTGGAAAATTTCAACACATTTATTTATTTTATTAAAGCATAATCCATTTCCTGGAATAATTAAAGCTATATAATACTTAGTAATCAAAAATCTAGAACAAAAAAGTGTTGTCAATTTAGTTAACAAATATATCAAATAATCTGTAAAGGGGACTTTTGTTAATCATGTAAAGGAATATATTGAATTACTTCTAAATCTGCTATTTTGCAATTGCACTTTGAAGTTTGCTGTTTTGCAATCAAATACTGGTACTGCTGACTGCCCGACACATTACAAGCTTACAATGTGACATAATATTTGTGCCATACACACTGTATGCTAAACTTGTCATAGTTTAGTTTATACGGCTGTTGAAAAACTTGATTTCTATCAGGAAAAGACTCATCAAACTAAACACAAGGGACTCCAGACAATTAAATGTATGTGTGTGATGCATTCATAAAATCTCTTTATATAGCACAGCACTTGTAACAGAGAGAAGCATACCATAATGATAGAAGACTAAAATTTAAACTAACAGAGATAAATTCTCTTACACATCAATAAAATCAGCACAATAAAGTCAAAGGGATCTTTAATTCAACTAACCATTGGAGTAATATGGTCTTAATGGTGCATACTGTCACAAACCTCTACAGTAATCAAGCCCTGCATCAGTTGAAAAATAAATTCAAAACTTACTACAGTAAAACACAGTTATAGTGGACACCCTTATATTGAAATGTTACCTACAGTGAAGTGATTTTCATTCCACATGACTTTACTATGTATTGTAAAATTGAAGGAGACAACCAATTACGCTTATATTGAAGCAACATTGTCCATTCCTAGTACTTTGTTCTAAGCGTGTTTGACTCAAGAAATGCAAAACGAACTTGAAGGGGTTAGCAGATAAAAAATGTATGTTTGATGCGGAGAGCGCCATGGAATGATCATTACAACTTTTCTGATTTTAAAAATAGTAATGAATATTTAGTAGACATGTAAATAAAACCTTCTCAATACACACGATACATCTCGTTAACCTAATGAGCGTTTTAGACTGTGTAGTACACACACCAGTATGACCATGCAAGAAATCTTCTTAAGCTCCTGATAATTTATGGGTAGTCTTGACCTGTTCTAGGTAGGATATGTAGTGAACCATGCAAAAAATTATTTCATAGATGATAGAGCATTTTAGTATGTAATATGATTCATGGTTGAGATATTTGATTTAATCTGATTAAACCTTAATTAACTTTAAAGGGGGATATATAAATCTTTTAAATTTCATATCTAATTATTCAGTTTGGAAAAAATAAAAATATGGATATATTTACAATTCCTTTGAAGTGACAATATGAACATGTATACAATCATTCTTGGTATCAAAATGGAGAATCAAACCAATACATAAACATTGCGGAGTATTTATTTAATTTATATAGTACACGTTTATAGAACTTTTTAATATCTATTTATTTCTGGGAAAAGTAAATGCTATTATACTTTATACTGGGTAGTTGTAATGTAAAAAAAACCCCACTTATTTTTAGTAATACCATGCAGCTCTATGGTCACCTTTCTTATAATTTGTAGTTTCCATTCACTGAAGTTACAAAATCAAAGCGCTTGGATATAGAGCTTTTTTGTGATTGTAATAAGTATATAATCTAAGAGCATACCAGTCTAGCTGTTTGACCATGAGGTACCGTTCACGGTACAAACCATCTAGGTCAAATACCTACAATAAAACCTGTAACTGCTTTGTTCAGCACCCGCTTTTAAACATATACAGTTTTTGTACATACTTTAAATTGGACATTTGCCTGCAGGTTTTAAAGATTTGAATTATTTACGTGACGTATATAATAAAGCTTCAATGCAAATGAGTATGCATTTTAATTTTGTGTACTTTGTTTTTCAAAATACAACAACTTTGCTACTTTATATAGCTATTGCTAGTAATCTAGGTATTAATTAATCTAGATCTTAATTACATTCGATCCTTTCAAAATATGGCAGCAAAATAACCAAGTGATTTAATAAATCGTTAAAATCACTTTAATTAGTGAATTAATTTTACTATGTCAATATTTAGGTTCTGACATTGATTAACCATCACTTTATCAGAAAGGCCAATATTGAGGTTATGTTCAAATTATTTAGAATAGAACTATAGTCAGACTACAGCAGGTGTTACAGAAGGCATTCAAAAAAAATTTTAGATATGATGGTTATCAAAATGTAGCACACTGGTCAGTTCAATGAAACATAAAAGAAAAAGGGAAAGGTTTACTGTACAAAAAAAAATAAATTAAATTCCAACATGTGGGGTTGGGGCAGAATTTTAAGTTGAATACCCCCTCCCCCAAATTAGACTTCAAAATTTCCACTTATTTTATGAGTCGGTCGTCCGATCAAACCATATTAAACTCACCTGAAATGGCATACCTTTCATTGTTCACAACGTATTTATTTTTCTTTTAAAAAATGATCCCAACTTGAACTAAAATCAATGTTAACTGAGAAAGAAATGTGACAAACAGCAATTTTTCTTTGTGTCTCTTCAGCACTGACGAAAAACAGCTGACGATACGAACGTTAGAGGGCAAAGGTCATTCTGACATCCACGTGATCTTTTTGTTTACAACTGTCAATCAATTTACCTTTGCTGTGGCCATGTAATGACCGCTATCAAGTCCGTTATTTTACCTATTTATTTTCCAAACAAAGAAATTATCGTCCATCAATTAACAGAAAACCGTTAATTAACACTGTCAAGATTGGGGAAAAAAATTATATACCATGCCATGTTCAAAATAAGTGTCCCGAATTTACATGCAGTGTATATATGCATCGCACGAAATACAACATACTACTTAGATTTAACACCTGTTAAAGGAAGGTGAAATTCAAGTAATTAGACAAAGCTGACGAAAAGCGCCAATACACATGGCGCATGAAAATATAAACAAAATACTTGGCGGAAATTAACACGATATACGGCTACGTGGTAAAAAATATAAAAAATATGAAATAAAACTTCGCTGATATCAATTAATTATCTAAAAATATTCTTTGCACTCCTCTAGTCCCCACAAGGAATAAGCATATAACGTCATAAAAAATGGACACTGGTCAAAATTAATATGAATATGGTCATTAATCGTCAACCACGTGTAAAAATCCCGCGTTAATACAACACACTATATAAAGATTAGACTACTTCCATATCCACAAAATAAATAACATAAATATGATTTCAGGTCTCTACCAATCTGCCAATACACATTCGGCTTTGTGTATTACCTTACAGAAATTCTATATCCCCTGGCCGTGGTCTTCCATGTTTTTTCAATGAATCGCTACACTTCCGTTCTCCCTGCTGACGTTACATGTTGACACTCTGTGGAGTAAGCGTGTTTCGTTTTAACAGAATTTTGTTATACTCTCCACGGTCATTTCACGTAACCTTTAGTATATGTTTACTGCCATGTTGGAGTTTTATAACACGGCATGTAGATATTTTTCTTCTCTGTTATGATCACGTGGGTATTGACGTGTAACACGGAATCGATTTCTTAGCCTTAGGAAATAATGTATTTTTTTTTCCACAAAAAGGGAAAACAAATTTGATATTGAATTTCAAACAGACAAATTTAATTAATTTTTCCTTAATTAAGTATTATACATACAATGTAAATCTGCTCATAATATTAAAACATATAATATACTGATATTTTTTTTTTATGTATAAACAAATTATATATTTTTTTCTTTTCAAATTATGAGCTTTGGAGAACAATTCTTGTTTTTGCCTTTCATAATAAATGGATAATCCTTATTTCAATATTACATGACTACTATAATTTAAACATCAGTCAAAATTGTTCAACTTCCACTAGAGTTGTTCCCCTTTACGCAGTGCATAGCGATGTTCATAGAATGACTCTAAGGATCCCCCCTGCTGGACTGGGTACCTTCCCTTTCTTTGACTGCGTCCTCTAGTGGACCGGGGCATTCTGGATCTGTCCATGTACTCTTTCTTCTCCTAAATAGTACAAATATATACTGTATTTTGCTGTAAAACTACCAGATTACTATTGGGTACTTATTTATGGGTATTACTTTGGGCTAGAGCTAGCTATAATAATATAGCCCTCCCACATCCCTTTTTGGGGGGTGGGAAGGCTCCTCTCCAACAAATATCAGATAAAAAAATCTAAGAGGCTACATTATGGCTGAGCTAGGATAGAACATGTGTTCAGAGAAATAAAGTGACTGATCCAGTGTTTGTTTTAAAGGAGAAATGCTATGCAAAATCTGTTACTATATTTTACATACATGTAATAGACCGTCTCAGACTTATATCACTGTTTACTCTAAATAATTCAGGAACCCATGATACTAAAGGTTTCACAAGATATTGAGTGGTTAATATATATTCCTTTCTACAGTTTGATCTTTGATCTCAAAAGCAATAGGGCTCATCTACTCCTTACAGGAATTGGTGTACCAAGTTTGTTGTCTGTCCAGCAAAGGATTTGCAAGACATTAATGGGTTATCTTCTCCAATGGGTACCTGATTGTAATGACTGTCAAACAAATACTTCTCAAGACTACCATAAGATTCAGGAATTGGATATACTGGTAGGAATTTGATATAACTACCATGAGATTTGGGAATTTAATATAACTACCATGAGATTTAGGGATTGGATATAGCTACCATGAGATTTGGGAATTTGATATAACTATGTACCATGAGATTCAGGGATTGGATAATTTGGAATTTAATAGATTTAGGAATTAGATATATTTGTATAAGTGGGGATTGAACAAGACTACCAGAGATTTAGGAATTGGATAAGACTACCACAGATTTAGGAATTGTATATAACCACCATGAGATTTAGGAATTGGATAAGACTACCACATATTTAGGAACTGAATAAGACTACCACAGTTTTAAGCATTGAATAACACTACTAGGGATTAAGGATTTGTATATAACTACCATGATATTAAGGAATTGGATAAGACTACCAAAGATTTAAGAATTGGAAAAGACTACCACAGATTTAGAAATTGGATAAGACTACAAGAGATTTAGGAACTGGATAAGACTACCACAGATCTAGGGATTGGATAAGACTACCACAGATTTAGGAATTGTATATTAACACCATGAGATTAAGGAATTGGATAAGACTACCACAGATTTAGGGATTGGATAAGACTACCGGTGATTTAGGAATTGGATAGGATTGCCAGGGATTTAAGATTTGTATATAACTACCATAAGATTTAAGAATTGGATAAGACTACCACAGATTTAAGGATTGGTTAAGACTATCAAAGATTTAGGAATTGGGAAAGACTACCACAGATTTAAGGATTGAATAAGACTACCACAGATTTAAGGATGTGTTAAGACTACCAAAGATTTAGGAATTGGATGAGACTACCACAGATTTTGGGATTGGATAAGACTACCAAAGATTAAGGACTTGCATTAACTACACTACCATGAGATTAAGGAATTGGATATGACTACCAAAGATTTAGGAACTTGATAAGACTACCACAGATTTAGGAATTGGATAAGACTACCACAGATTTAGGAATTGGATAAGACTACCACAGATTTAGGAATTGGATAAGACTACCACAGATTTAGGAATTGGATAAGATATAGGGATTTAGAGATTGGATAAGACTACCAAAGATTAAGAATTGGTATATAACTACCATGAGTTTTAGGAATTGGATAAGACTTCCAAAGATTTAGGAATTTGATATGACTACCATAATATTTAGGTATTGGATACGAAGACAAGAAATATCTGGAGTCTTCCTAACCTGATACAGCTTGTCTTTTTCTTTCATCTTCCATCGTCTTCTGGTCGCCTGAAAGATCAAAACATTCTAAGACTAAATTATATGAAATCTTTTTACTGTCAATTCATTTCTGCCCTATTCTTCAACATCAATCAAATAGGGGAAAAAAAATTCACTAAATACAACTATATTTGTTTTAATCAATATAACAGATCCAAATTGAATATACAATTAAACAAAATATATAAATCTTCTAATATTAATACATGTACTTGAGTTGCATAAGGATATATAAACTGGTACATTTTCTACAATATATTATTTTAATTCTCTTGAACCAATAAAGCTTGACCGTTTTAGTTTTAGTCTTGCTCCTAATTTTTTGTTATCTGTCAAAGTTTCTACTTACAGTGAAGGTAATGTATATACCAAAGATGATGTGGAAAAACAGAAATATGACCAACAAACACACAATGGTATTGCGATCGTAGACCTTCACTTCTTTTGCATGATAAATGGCAGCCAAGGATTTCATTGTCGCATTCTGTGTAGCATTCAGGGCAAGAAATATCAGTGCAGCCAAGACATACAGATCCTAAAGGAAAAATGTGATTTGAGAACTAAAATCTCTCTATTTTTGGAGAGAGTGGATAGAATACGAAAGACTGTCCAGTTTACATATACATGTATGTATTTTTAACTCGCAATTGATAAATTATTTAATTAATAAATATTCATGAAAAATTCCTGTATGGAGAGGCAGATCTAGATATGTATATTTTTTTAAGATATCTCATTGTCAAAAAGTGGTAAAATTATGGATCCTAGCCAGCAATTAATACCCTTTGTACCACATCACATTATAAGATGAAAAGAATTTAAATTTAAGAACCATGTCAAGGGGAGATAATGAAGAACAAGAGGCCATTGGGCCACATCGCTCACCTGAGAAGCTTTAACCATTCTGTTCTTTACCAGATTTCCCCCTTGTTATACATAATGCATCCCCACCCTACCCCACTGATCATAATTTAGACATTTTGAAATCTACACTATCCCATGATCCTTCCATGGGCACATATATTTCAGCTATTTTGGCCCAGTGGTTCCTGAGAAGAAGATTTTCAAAGATTTTTCCTATATATTTCTATATAAAACTTTGATTCCCCATTGTGGCCCCGCCCTTCCCCCGGGGGTCATTATTTGAACAATTTAGAATCTACATTATACCAGGATGCTTCCACATAAGTTTCAGCTTTTCTGGCCCA
>PRKT01000028.1:1326490-1378214 GCA_003671525.1 Saccostrea glomerata
ATGAGTTTTATCTTTCCTGGCCCAATGGTTCTTGAGAAGAAGATTTTTTAAAAATGCCATTAATTTTTCGCTAATTCATAATTATCTCCCCTTGGAAAAGGGCCTGGCCATTCATTTGAACAAACTTGAATCCCCTTCACCCAAGGATACTTTGTACCAAGTTTGGTTGAAATTGGCCCAGTGGTTCTTGAGAAGAAGATGAAAATGTGAAAAGTTTACGACGACAACAACGACAACGACAACGACGACAGACAACGGACAAATTTTGATCAGAAAAGCTCACTTGAGCCTTCGGCTCAGGTGAGCTAAAAAGTCTTTGCAAAAATAGGATATGGAGATAACGAACAATATTCAATATCAAAGTCCATAAAACAAAACAAAATAGGAGCAGAGCAAACACGGACCTCCGAAACATCAGATGTGGGATCAGGTGCCATGGAGGAGTGGTATCCCCTGCTGACCGTTCACACCCGCCGTGTGCTCCTTGTCATAATCGGGAAATAACGGGAAAATCCGTCGTCAATTCAGTGTATAAATAATGGACTAAAGATAAGTACGAAGAATGTCAGTCAGCAGTTGACTCAATGATAAATTGTATTGGCTGACAAGGTCATTGTGTCAACAATAGAACTTACGAAATGCTGACTTTAAACCAGACGCTGAAATTCTTGTTTCATCAACTTGTTTGTTCATAATTTACCGCATTTTAGAAATTGTTCATACGTAGAGCATGCACTTGCATATCTAATCAACTGAGATATATATATACTCCGTATGCAGGTGATTAAGGTATATTGCTGCATAAGTAAGGGAAGTTGATGATAGAAAAGTTAAAGTCATCACGTTTATCGTATAGCTTGGATGTTAGATTACCATTAACGTCTTTTTCAAGTAAAATATCCAAGTATGAAACAGATGTGTCAGACTCTTGGTATCTTTTATCTAAACTCATCAGGATATATCGTATCGCCTTAGGAATGGAAATTACTATTGTTAATTGACAAAAACAATTTCTAAAACGATGCAAACTTTTGACAATAAAGTTGATGAATGAAGGAAACCGATATATCTCTCTGAAGTAATCTTTTCGCAAGTTTTATGGTCGATAGATGACTTTGTCAGCAAATAAAACTTATCATTGAATCAATTGCTTATCATTTCAAGTTTTAAATATATTTTGTCAGGTCATTAATTACACACTGAATTGTCTGCAGACTTCTCAGTTTTTTTGCCCGATCATGACAAGGAGCACACGGTGGGTATGACCGGTCGGTAGGGAATGTCATTCCACCATGGCATCTGATCCAACCTCTTATGATTTGGGAGATCTGTCTATGTTCTATACTTATTACTTGTATTTTTATATGGACGTCGAGTTAAATGAAATATATATATATAGAGATAACGAACAATATTCCGAATCAAAAGTCCATTAAAAAGCAATAAGGAACAAAGCAAATACGAACCTCCATAACATCAGAGATTGGATCAGGTGCCATGCAGGAGTGAGCATTCCCTGCCGACCGGTCACACCCGCCGAGTGCGCCTTATCATGATCGAAAAATAACGGAAAAAATCCGTCGTTGATTTGGTGTGTGTATAGAGCCCTAACATTAAGTATGAAAAGTGTCAGTCAGCATTTGACTAAATGATAAATTTTATTCGCTGACAAGGTCATTGTGTCAACCATACAATTTACGAAATGATGACTTTAAACCAGACTGATGAAATTGCTGTTTCATTAACTTGTTTGTCAATAATTTACCGCATCTCAGAAATTGTTCATTCGTGGAGTATGCTCTTGCATATCAAATCAACTGAGATATAGAAACTCTGTGTGCAATTGATTAAGGTATATTGCTGCACAGGTACGGGAAGTTGACTACAAAAAAAGCTAAAGTCATTACGTTTATCATAGAATTTGGTTGTTAGATTACCATTAACGTTATTAGGTTATTAGCAGACCTAATTTTGTATTTCTATGAAGCAGAATTTGTGCAAAATTTTATGCGTGAAAAGAAAAAAAAACACCTGCTGTAGCCTTCAACTCGACATTTAGATATATCGACGACGTATTGTCTATTAATAATAGTAATTTCCATTTTAATGTCGATACGATATATCCTGGTGAGCATGAGATAAAAGATACCACAGAATCTGACACATCTGTTTCATATTTGGATATTTTACTTGAAAAGACGTTAATGGCAATCTAACAACCAAGCTCTGTGATAAACGTGATAATTTTAACTTTTCTATCGTCAACTCCCTTAACTATACAGCAATAAACCTTCATTACCTGCATACGGAGTTTTTATATCACAGTTGATTCGATACGCAAGAGCATGCTCTACGTATGAACAATTTGTAAAGCGGGGTAGATTTTTGACAGACAGTGTTGATGAAACAAGAATTTCAGCATTCTCGTTTAAAGTCATCATTTCACAAGTTTTATGGTCGATGCAATGACTTTGTCATCAAAAACAATTTATCATTGAGTCAAATGCATGCTGACTGACGTTTTTCATACTAATTGTCCTTATTTATACATTGCATTGACGACAGATTTTTCCGTTATTTCCCGATCATGACAAGGAGCACACGGTGGGTGTGAACGGTCAGCAGGAGATGCTCACTTCTCCATGGCACTTGATCCCACCTCTGATGTTTTGGAGGTCCGTGTTTGCTCTGCTCCTATTTTGTATTGTTTTATGGATATTTGGTCTGGAATACTGTTCGTTATCTCCAAATGTTTCCCTTTTTTCTCACGCATAAGATTTTGCTCAAATTCTGCTTCATATGAATACAAAAATAGGTCTGCTAATAACGGGGCGCAATAGGTACCAAAGGGACTACCAATTGATTGTTGGAAGACCTGATCTGTAAAAACCCCATAGATATTGTCAATCAGAAACTCAAGCATCTTTTGATGTCAACTTCAGAGTACTTGTATGTACATCAGAATGTTTTTAAAAATAATTTTGCAAATGACCAGTGACAAGGTAAGAAAATTTATGAATTCCATTTTTTTTTTTGGAAAAATCATCGTGGGGAATTGTTGTGTATCAAGTTGAAAAGCTGTAAATTTTTAAGCTGTTGATTTTGTAAAATCTTGTGTTTTAAATTTTCCAAAAGTTCCTTGTAATTTTTAAGTATCCACATCAGATTTTTACCATTTCTCGAAAATATTGTTACATAATACTCTTGAAGTTTCTCCTTCACTACTGTTAATAATTTAATATTTTAGTGAAGAGTAAAAAAGAGGCTTTTTTGAACATTTACTGGAACCCGCCATGTATCTTTTTTTGAAAGAATTTTTAATAAGTTTCAGAAGTCAATAAACACGCATTCTCAATTTATAGTCACAAATCGACTTTGGGAAAAGTAAAAAAAAATTGTGAACTGAAACTAACACTTTTATATGTCATTTGAAACATGAAAGTGTATAGTTATTAAAAATCACAATTTGATTTACATACTTCATGCTGTGTTTTGTTGACCTCCTTAGAAATGAATGCGGTTGGAGGGCTAATTTTACACCAAGATATTTACGTGATGTTGAAAAGCCATATGTGGAAACGAAAGAATTTTTTTGAAAAATACAAAATTAAGACAATACACATTAATTTTGTAAACTATAAACATTTTGAAACCGTTTAAGCGCATTTGTAAAAGGGTGTGAAATCTTTGATTCAATTATTAGTAAAAAAAACAAAACAGGCATAAATTTCATTTAAATGAAATTATTTTCTTTTTATTTTAAAGAGTTTTTATCAAATCTGACGATAAGCTAAATAATGACAATATTCCCTAAAATGCTTCATTATTTGATTCTTTATTAATCTGTTCAGAGAAACGCACATTATTTAAAATATCAGAATTTAAAATATTTCGCAATTACCTAATTACGAAGTGTTTGTTAAATATCACGTAAATATCGCACATAGATATCATACAAAAATAAAAGTATGTTCGGAGAAAATGAATATATTATTTCAAATTATTGAATTTTATGAATTTTCTTATCTGTGTTCTTGACAAAGGGTTGCATTGAAAATTCAAGTTATGACCTATCTATAGAGGATTCATTTAATTTATGACACCCCCCCCCCCTTCCACCATTTAATCTGTTGACTATTTCAATTGCTTAATTGCTTGTGAAAACTTTATCGTCAAGTCTCAAAAATAAACAAATTTACCCCCACCGCCCTTAAAAAGGTTTGTTGATAATTACAGTTGCATATTATATGTGCTCTATAGAGCAATATACGTACATTCAACATTAATATAACGTAAATTGAATTTTCAGTACCATTAAAGCATAGACGCATACGTTCTAGGTTCTATGTCTAAGTAATAATTTAAATGGGAAAAATTAGGTGCACAATTTAATACATGTATTTTTTGCAAAGCAACAAAAATGGAAATGCACTCAATTTCGACCAGTTTCTTGACACCCAACACCGTCAGCCGTCTTTTTTCTTTAACGCGATGACCCCCCCCCCCTACATGCAGCGCAGCGCCTATTTTCTGGAATTATATTTCCTACGAAAAATGATATTTTCTTCTTCAAAATGTTTAGCTTGGTATATAATTTAGGTGTATATAACGAATCTTAAGTTGACGATACACTATCAGTTCAAACAAACAGCAAAATACAAACTTTAAGAAAGTTCTGTTTCAGCTAGATTTACTTTCCGAATGATAACGTGCATTACACTTAAAACTATGCAATATTAACCAATTGCTCAAAATGGAAACATTCGATCATTAAACCACAATTCTACTTGTGAATAATATTATGTCAATTCAATTTTTAAATCACACGGATGCACAAGATATTGTGTAAAATATGTTCACCTTTGCATGTGCACTTCCATTTGCATTTCTGCACACTTGTTACAGAAAAAAATGTCATTTTAAAAAACTGTGCATTTCTTCATGTTTTTAGTTTTTAAATTATTAAGATTCACTCGCAAATCTGTTCAAACAGCTTTTGAATTTAATTCTAATTTACTTTAAAACTTGGTAACGTAAATATTGGTAACGTAAATATCGGTAACGTAAATATCTTTCTAAGATTTTTCGTAACTTTTAATGCTGTAGTTTAATTATTCCAGTGTTAATTAAAGGCATATTCTAGTGCTTAAGTGTAAGGCAATTTGACCCATAGGAAACAGTGTAGTTCTCTTACTTAATTTGTGAATAAATACTAACACGTAAATATCGATGAATTTTTTAACCATTGGACTCATAAGAAAAGGGGGACCATTTTTTATAAATACAGATAAACAGTGTCTTTTTTTACCATTCCATGCAATGGAATAAGTGTTCATGATGTTAAAAAGTTACAACTTAATCTTATTGAGTCAGTTCAGCAATCCTTCAAGTCCATTTGAATTTCCAAATAAAAAAGTAATAATTTTGCGGTGACATCAAAATTTGATAAATATATTAAAATTTTTAAAAGTTTGTGACACGCATATGCGTGAAGGGTGTGATATTCAGAAAATATAACTCAAATGTAGGACAATCTTACTAAGAAAAAGATATGTAAGTGATTTAAAACTTCTTTTTGGGTTAAAATAAAAACTTCACTATGATCGGCGACAGTAACGTAAATATCGATTTCTGCTATAAAATGCGATTTTCGCCTAAGACAATCATTCAAGTTACAACAAACAATTGTTGTATTTTAATCAACAACCAACAACGGTTCATGTGACTGACAGAAAATAAAATGTATTTGAAATATTATATTACTTAAAACACGGTACATTATTTAAATCGAATTGAGACTATAATTTGAGAATCAGTGTAAAGATTCATTTTGGTTGTGTGGAATATTAAGAATATTCAATACTGACGTATCAAAGAAGAACATGGAAATTTAATAGCTCGTTATTAGTCATCATCGAAATAACATCGTTGAATAACTTTGATTCTAATCACAAGTGTTCCACAGATTACATGAAAAGGATGCTAGAATTTCTCAATGACAATGTTTTCGTAGTCCTCGGAAACCAGTTCTCCAACAAACTGTTGGAATCGTATGGATGCTAATTGTGCTTCTTTATCAGCCAAAAAGTTTTTATTTTCCTATGAAGCAGAATTAAAAAAAACTTGTACATGAGAGGGAAAAAGATCTTCACCACGACCCTCCATTTCAGAGCAAATTAGTTTTGTTTGTTTTGAACATATTTTATTGACAGCATGTCAAAGGGATTGTACATTTCCAAAACAAAGTAAATTAGTTTTGAAATGTTTTAGGTACATGTAGGAAAGAAATGAATCTTTATTAGATAGATTACATGATCAGTACGTATTGGTCCCTGCCGAAAAAGCAGGTAACAACATTCTCTACGTTTGTTATAAAAATTTTATTTTAGAAGAACTTGGATTTAATTCTACAAGTAGGAATCCTACTCATACTTCCCTTTCTAAGGAAGAAATTCTTCAAATCATATGTTAGTTTTAAATATTTTAGATATTTCACAGAGACAAAATGAATTTGACTTACCGTATATATATTGGATTCAGAAACTTCATAAATATCCTTACAAACAAAGATATATTGCGGGTTCCAGCAAATGTTCAACCAAGCCTTTTTCGTTACTCCTCACTAAGATATTGACAGTAGTGACGAAAAAACTTCAAGAGTACTGTGCAGCAATATATTCAAGAAGTGGTGTAAATCAGATGTGGATACTTAAAAATTACAAGGAACTTTTGGACAATTTGAAATCACAAGTTTTACCAAAATCAACAGCTTAAAAACTTATGACTTTTCAACTTTATAGACAATCATTCCCCACGATAAATTAAAGTCGAGACTTTTTGATATCATTGACAGCTGCGCTTTCAATAAAAATGAAACTCGTAAATTCACTACCTTGTCATTGGTCATCTGCATTTTTTTGTTAAAACATATTCTGATTGCACACACAAGTACTCTGAAGTTGACATCAAAGAGAAGCTTGAGTTTTTGATTGACGATATCTATGTGGTTTTTGGAGACCAGGTATTCCAACAGTCTACTGGAATTCCCATGGGTACCAATTGTGCTCCGTTATTAGCAGACCTATTTTTATAGTAATATGAAGCAGAATTTGTGAAAAATCTCATGCGTGAAAAGAAGAAAACACTTCAACCCGACATTTAAATATATCGACGACGTATTGTCAATTAACAATGGTAATTTCCATTCCTTCGTCGATACGATATATCCTGGTGAGCTTGAGATAAAAGATCCCACAGAGTCTGACACATCTGTTTCATACTTGGATATTTTACTTGAAAAAGACGTTAACGGTAATCTAACAACCAAGCTATATGATAAACGTGATGACTTTAACTTTTCTATCGTCAACTTCCCTTACTTATGCAGCAATTTACCTTAATCACCTGCATACGGAGTATAAATATCTCAGTTGATTCGATACGCATGAGCATGCTCTACGTATGAACAATTTCTAAAACGAGGTAAATTATTGACAAGCAAGTTGATTAAACAAGAATATCAGCAGTCTCGTTTAAAGTCATCATTTCTTAAGTTATATGGTCAATACAATGACCTTGTCAGCAAATACAATTTATCATTGAGTCAAATGCTGACTGACGTTTTTCATACTAATTGTTAGTCTATTATTTATATTATTTAAATTGACGACGGATTTTTCCATTATTTCCCGATCATTACAGGGAGCACACGGCGGATGTGAACGGTCAGCAAGGGATGCTCACTCCTCCATGGAACCTGATCTTATCTCTGATGTTTCGGAGGTCCGTGTTTGCTCCGTTCCTATTTTGTATTGTTTTTTATGGACTTTGATATTGAATATTGTTCGTTATCTCCATTTCCTTCTGTAAACCATTTCATACCATGCATGAATTTGTGACCTTGACCTTGCAACCAACAGGTACTTTTGAATTTAGAGAAAGTCAGAGGCTGAGATTTCGTAGCAGAAAAGAACTTCTTTTATCAGTAACCAATTTGATTAAATATACGATCTTTGGACAGTGACGTTTGACCAAAAATTATTAGGAGTCATCTTTGTCATTGGAAGGTATTCAATATAATGTGAAAGCTAATAAACTTGGAAAGAAATCACCCAGAAACTAATCAATTCCCTTCATGAGAATTTTTTCATTTAAACCTGTAATCTTTTGCCTCCTGTCCTATCAATATTGACTTAGACTTCATTTATAATAATATTTGAGTAATCATTTAAACACGTTTACCCACCATAGAATTATTTATCTTGATGATAAAATATTTCATTTTTGAAATATTTTAGATTCTTCCTCAATTAGAGTTAATAATAGATTTTGACTGTGGTTTACATATATATTTGGAATATATTTTTTTAGTTTTATCATTTTCATACGCATGACTTCATAAATAACTAACGGGACACTGCTCTGTAAGAATTAATACAAAGTGCCCCTAAAATTCATTTACATAATTTACCACGGGCGTGGGGAAGATTTGCTTGTAACCAATTCTCTAATTGAATATTAAAGAGATGAATGATACGTTTTTACGAAAATTCCATACTAAACTAAAGTACTCTGCTATGGCGACATATCTGGTCTATGATTTTTATTATGAAGGCTAAATTATTTATTTATTTTTCTTGTGTTTTGTGGACATTGATGGTAATTTGTGTAGACCACTAAACTATCATTAAGATTTGGTCCCTACGTCAGTTGTTGACATGTCATCATTTCACATTCTTATGTCGCTAAAAGTCATCTTATAATCATTAAGATTTATAAAATGTACTCATTTAAATGTTAGTTCGTGTCAATTTTTCAGAGGAACTTTTTTGTGACCAGGAAATTCTCCATTATAGATCCGACGCCATTAAAATATGCAGACATGCATAGTGTATAAGTGTTTCGAAAAACGGAATTTAGAAACATAATAGAGTCTATTCATTGAGACACTAGGACATAAGACACACACGTAGTGATTATACGAATTGAAACAACGGCACTTGGGAACACATCGTGGACTTAATCCTTGAAGATAATTCACCTTTATTAGTATGGGTGAAGAAATTAAAAAATGTATGCATACATTTAAGCATGAAAAGTGTAAGATTTTGGAGACAGAGACAAATTCTCAAGAAATGTTCAGATTATGTGCAAACAGGCACACAAAGGAATCCATGGACCTTTTAAGTTATGAAGAACCTAGTTTACATTTGAAATGTTCATCTGTCAAAGGAACATGTACTATCTGTCTTCAAAATAAACATAGAAATCCAAACTCATCAGTGAAACACAACTGGGTTCGAGAAGACGGCAAACAGTGTATTAAAAGGACAGGGTTCGTTACCGAATATTGTAAAGAAGTATGTTTTAGTTTGAAATCCATTTACAACAGAAAAGAAGATATTGATCCAGGTAGCAGTCAAGGATATTTTAGCAAAGTGAGTACCATTCAGAAATAAAGGTATGCATCGTTAAAAATTTAAAATTTTAAATACAGTACGAAGGGGAACAACGACAAAGGAAAACACATGAATTCATAGACTCCTGAGTCAAACTGATCATTGTTTCTTTTTCTCTCTCTCTGTTATAGAGATATTTTACCAATCATTCCGATATTTATACACAGTTCAATTTTGCAAAATGTGTTTTAATATTTTCACCAAAAAAGACATTAATGACAGATTTACAACATTAAGCATTCATGATAAACTTGGTGACTTCAAATTTTCATCCTCAACTTGCCTTATTTGATTATAAATATACTATGGAAACATATGGAGATAACGAACAGTAATCAAAGAAGGGTGGAGATAACAAACAGTATTCAATATCGAAGTCCATAAAACAATACTAAACACGGACCTCCGAAACATCAGAGGTGGGATATGGTGCCATGGAGGATTGAGCATCCCCTGCTGACCGGTCACACCCGCCGTGCTCATCGTCATGATCGTGAAATAACGGAAAATCCGACGTCAATTCAGTGTATGAATAATGGTCTAACAATTGGTATGAAAAACGTCAGTCAGCGTTTGACTCAATGATAAATTGTATTTGTTGACAAAGTCATTGTATCAACCTTAGAACGTACGAAATGATGACTTTACACGTCAGACTGCTGATATTCTTGTTTAATCAACTTGCTTGTCAATAATTTACCTCGTTTTAGAAATTGTTCGTACGTAGAGCATGCTCTTGCGTATCGAATCAACTGGATATATACACTCCGTATGCAGGTGATTAAGGTATATTCAAAATCAAAAATTCAAAAAACAAAACAAAATTGGAGCAGAGCAAACACGGACCTCTAAAACATCAGAGGTGGGATGAAAAGGGTGAAAAAAAAAAACGAACAGTAACCTATGTCAAAAAATCTATTTTTAAAAAAAATGTGAAGAAGGCATAAATACTGATCCCTGGAAAAATCAATGGTGGGATCAGGTACCAAAGATAAGTAAGCATCCCTTGTCTATATTTTACACACTCTGTGAAACCCTTTGTGTTGATCCGGTAGATGGAACATTCCGTAGTCAAAATTTGTGTAAAACAAAGTTCTTACCATTGATAAAACTGAAAAAAGTCAGTTTGTGGAGAGGGCTTATATAGGCTATGCCTGCTGCCCAATCCGTTTATGTACTTCTTACATATAAAATATGTTCAAAATGAATAAAGTCAGTCGAAATACGACCCAATGACATGTTTTATTTGCTAACAAGGTCATTATAATAATTTACGAAATACTGACTTTAAACGAGGTTGTTGAAAGCTCTGCATCATCAGTTATCTTTCAATAACCTGCCTCGGTTTAAAAATTGATGGTACTCGGAGCACGCTCTTGAGTTTCGAATGCAAGTGTAGGCAGGATATTACGACATAAATAAGGAAAGGTCGAAAGTCTGTCATAAAATTAAAATGTTCGTAGGTTCTAAAACGCGGCAAGCTATTGGTTAACAAGATGATGAAACAAGGATATTTCTAGTATGGTTTAAATTAACATTTCGAAAAATCTACGGTTGAGACAGTGCTTTGAAACCATATCAATTATCATTAGGTCGTACATGACAAATGTTTTCATTTAAGAAATAAACAACGTTATTTAGTGAACATGGCGTTATGAATAGCAATTGCTCTGTTGGCATATTCCATGATGCGCGCTGGCGCATCAAGGAAAATATGCCAGCAGAGCTATTGCTATTTATAATGCCATGTTCACTGAATAATCGTTGTTTATTACTTATATTTGCATTCTTTGATTTATTAAAAAATATCAGAGGAAATCCTGACTTACACATAGACCTAAAGCTAGGATCGCTTTAGGTCTATGTTATCATATTGTGATAAAAATACCCTGAGAATGGCCTTGAAGTTACGTCATATCTTACATCATCAAAGGGGAATAACCAGAAATTTATGATTTTGCAATTTTTAGAGTTATCGTTCTTAAAATTCGACTTCAACGGAATGAGTGAAACTTTGGTGAATAAAGTCAAAGATTGGTAATTTTACATAAATTTTAAAGAAATTTCACTTCAATGTTCGTGTAATCCTTTTTAGAGCTGGTTTTCACTAATATGTTCATTTCTCCGTACATCGGACACAAATTAACCATGCATCGGACACTTTCCGATGCAAAGGTAAGCACTACCATTTTAATACAGAACCCAGCTGATAGCTGTTTTTTGCGGAAAAAGAAAATAAAAACTCTATATTTTCAGTCAAAATACAAGTTATCAATATATGACGTCTGAAATTTGACTCAATTTATTTCTACAAACCAGAGTATGATAAACCATGAAAAAAGGCGCGAATTACCGTGTTATAAGCATTTTAAAGCATTTCTAAGGCAGAGTGAGGTCTATTAAATCATTCTACATTTGTGCAACTATATCATTAATTAAATTTAAGTTGAGGCTTATTTCTTAGATAAAAGATAAAAATATATCCATATCAAGCATTTTAAAGCACTTTGATAAAGGTATGATATTTTTCCGGTCAAAATACCGTCTGTCCGATGCATGGTAAACAATGTCCGATCCATGGTGAATTTTGAGTTATTCCTAAAAACTCGATTTTTGAGGATATTTTCTTAATAAAGGGAATATAAATGTGTCCCAAATTGATATTTTAATCACAAACTAAATGTTAAACTCCATTTTGATAATTTTGCGTCGGTAGCGATATCGCTAGAACTTGTTGAAGTACAAGGGTATCCGATGCATGGTGAATTCACCCTAATGCTTTTATAATGATTATTACTCCAGAATTCTTTTCTATTTTTTTTAGTACTTCTATTTATTTTTAATAGCTGAAATTATTCTTGAAGTCGATATACTAGTTATAACTAGTTTTCTGAATGTTATTACCCAAATGTGAAGAGTTAACGATCTTTGAACAAATATGCATGATACAAAAAATAAAAATATGGCAGTTTTCTACAATTTTTAAAAAGTTTTATTAAACAATTAGATACATTGACCAAAATCAAATTTTTAAAGAATTAAATCAGCAATTCTAATTATTCTAAATTTCTTTTTTCTCAGAGAATATTATTAAAAACTTATTTTTATTCCTTTAACGAAAAGTTTCAAATATATTGTTCTGCAGGAATTTGATAGAGCAATTGCTCTCATAGCAGAAGCAATTGCATCTATAGGCCTATAAACGCAATTGAGGACCACATGTTCATAGTGGGAGAGAGCAGTGGATATAAGCAAATATATGTCCATGTAAATTATTTTTTTTGTACGTTTGTCCGATCATGAAAAGGAGCACATGCACGGTGTGACAGGTCAACTGGGAATGTTTTCTTACCTATGGCACTTAATCTTACTTTTGATATTAAAGGGTTCTGTGTTGGCTCTGCTCTAATGGGCATTTGAACTTGATAACTGTTGTCTATATATTTCTTTTCTTTTTTTTAAATTTCTTTTCAAGGATCCTCACATTCTGAAGGATTTTCATCTCTAAAACAAAATTCTGAAATTTAAAGGCATAAATATGGTCCATTGTGACATTTTTTACTTATAAATATCTGACTGTCAGTTTTTGATGCATAAAACAAAAATAAGTGTTGAAAAATTCATTAGCATAATAATGCAGTCTTGACTCTTACATAAGAAACAGACGCCACACACACAAAATACATGTAAAATAGCAGACGAATAATTCTAAAAACAAACAGATAATATTATTTTCAAAACTTAATTTAAAGGTGTGCTATATTACATTATTACATACATCATAGGGAGTGTTAGCAAATATACATAAAGGTAAACTTATTTTTATAAAAAAAATTTACAACATTAATGACAAAAGACAAAGGTCTTCTTATACAATACTGAATCTTCTGAAAATAGGTTATTAGACACCTTTGTTATAAAAAGATCATTTTAAGATTTGCTTTACAAACAATACAATTCAACATGTTCGAATAAAGAAATTACTTTATATTTCGATACCAGCACGCCATCAAACCCCGTAACACATACATATATATTGTTCCTTCATAAAGATTCTTTACAATTTATCAATGTATCATCAATCCTTCGTTCATAAACAGAAAACCATGAATACAAAAACCAGAGTCCGATGTTCATCACCTGAGATGAGGCGACCTAAGACGTCCACGCATAAAGTACCCATCTCATCATTCCTAACGATTATATTGACGGCAGTTCTATTTCCAACAGCAACATCACAAGGTTCTAGAAATATTTCTTTTTTTTCAAATTGCTTTTAAAGATTTGTTAAAAATATGCAATTCGTATTAATTGTTTATTATATTTTGAACAGATTTACAAAGAAGACACATATCTCTGATTATTGATAATGTGGATTATAAACCTGGAATGGAGGAAAACATATCTCGAGAATTCAAAGATCTCGCCGATACATTGTGTCTCGAGGTATACATTATCCTGCCCATTATACAACAATTTGTGCTTCCCTTACCAAAATTAAAGATTTAGTAAAAAAGTTTTTTTAAAAAGTGTTTTATGTAAGGTAGGTAAGTAAAATGTATGCCTATCTATTTATACAACTATTAACATGTATAAAGAAAATTTTAATTTTAACAGAATCTTAAGTATGAGAAAATAAGACGTTACACCTTTAGATAGTGTTTTTCTCTGAAAATAAGGGTAAAACTTTGAATACTTACTTTATTTAGATTTTAAATACCATGTCTTTATTATTCTTACCTCCTCAGTTCAGTGGCATGTTTTCAAACACAGAAGTTCAGAAAGGACGTCAATACCAAGAAGATGCTTGTCATGTAGATAGTCTTAGGTGTGCTTTTTTACATTTCTTGATATTATTAATTCATTATAAAACAACATTTCTTGATAGGCTATGACATTTTTTAAAATTTACATTATTAATTTTATTATTATATAAACAAAATTTCATATAAATTTCTACAAAGTGGTATACAAAGGTCTGAGGTATGCTTAATGTAATCATATCTACAAAATAACAAAGAAAAATCCAAAAATTATACTTCCATTGGTATTTTTCCGACCAGAAACACCTTTTGGCTATGGAATACTATAATCACGACAATTGAATACCCAGTACTCATAAACCGCCTTTTCACTCTTTTAAAAAGAAAGAAACCTCAAACAAAACCTGGAATACCTTTGTTTCACCATGTAGGAAATGATGTTCATAGAAATTACTGATAAGATTATAAGCACTCGTATTTCCACTTGAATATTTCTTCTTTCAATTTCCAAAGAAAGCATACGTTTATTAAAAGTTAACGTTTAGAACTTAAACAACCGAGTTCAAGTTTGACTAAAAACGAACCGTTTTTTACAAGACAAAACTAACCCAACAAAATTATATGAAATTTGAAATATTTTATAGGAAAACTACAGCTGGAAAGGTTGAAGTGAGATTAACTCTTGAAAACTTGAACCAGAAAATCACAGAATCAGAGGACGGAGTTCTAAATACCATTCTTCAGAATTCTCAACACCTCACTAGAGACGGAAAGGACTTGATTGATATAAATAATAATCTGATACCAATATCTTCTATACATATTACAAACAGCCCTGAATCCGGACTACAGATATCAAGTAATTATATTTTTTTTATCTTTTAATGTGCGTCTTGTTTTTTTCAGTAATTAAGCGTCTTACAGACCCTAAAAAATTGTTCTTTGTCTTGTAGTATTGTTTTACAATCAAAGCGAGTGATGTTCATACTATTGTAAATAAATATTTTATTAAAAGTATATCAAAAATATTTAAACTTTACGGATTTTTTAAAATTGTTTTTCTCCTAATCTTCTGACTACCGATTCCAGAATGTAATCATTCAATTTTCATTTTAGACCCACTCTTGGAGAGCGAACGAATGAGGCGAACAGTGAACACGTCCCCGACCCCACTGGTCAGTGAGGGCAGTAAGGTGGTAACCACCCCCAGACCTCCTGTCACCACCGTAGAGATCGTGTGGGCCACCAATTGGTGGGACGTTTTCCTGTCCCGGTACAAATGGGGAGGAACGGAGGAGATATTTGGACCTGACACGGGGTCAACTCTATCCAGACTTCCGGGTAATCAATTTTTAATTCACCACATTCTAACTGACGTTTTTAACTAATTGTTAGGCCATAATTTATACACCGAAATGTCGATGGACCATGACAAGGTGCACATAGCGGCTGTGAGCGGTCGACAGGGAATGCTCACTCCTCCATGGTACCTGATTCCACCTCTGATGTTTTAGAGGTCATCAGTTTAGTTTGTATTGCTCAAAAAATTGTACTGTTTAATGGACTTTTGAGCTTGAATCCTGTTCATTGTCTCCATATATTTAAAACCTTACTTTTTACCTTATGATAAGCCAATAATGTCTTCCTCAATGTAATTAACATAAAAAGGACAATTATGACTGTCTGTAAGTACATTGAAACTTAAAGAGCAAGAAGTTAATCTATTGAAAAGGGAAATGTTTTTTTTTTAATTGCTTTATTTTAAGTTCCTTGTATCATGTTTATGGTTTGATAATTATTTTCATGATGTATGGCGACACATGTATTCGTAGATTTGTTTTTATCATTTATGGCACCAGTTTGCAACACTATGGGAGACGCATTGTGTACACTGATTGTTTCTGAATTGAAGACATAATTCTTACTAACTCTATGATGTTCAAACACTGTAAAATTGCTTCATCTCCATTTACATCTTTGTTTGATATTCAAGAAATCAAAAGGCAAATAATGTTTTTAAAAATCTTTAATAAACAATCATTTGTTAGGAACTTTCCAAAAAGATTGATTCAGAAAGAACGATTTGTTTTTTTCACTATTTATTTAACCATTCCTTTTTAAGGCATTGATTAGCACAATACAGTTGTTAATCTGAATTAAATTACGCGTGGGTGAAAACAGCAGCCTTAATTATTAAGTAAAAAATGGTTATTTGCCTCGGGTGAAAATAGAGTTTAGATAAAGTGTTTATCATAATTCAGAGCCATAAAAGCAGGATGACAGTTTTAAAAGTGCTCTAGGCTTATGGCAATTAAAAAAAATTAAATAATAAACTTTTTAAAGGATTTTTTGGATGCTAAAATGAACAGGACATCTGAAGGTTAATAATATTCAGTTCATAATTAAAAAGGCTATGCAAGACATCTGATCTTTTCATTTGCAAAAGATTTTTAAATGCCACACCCATTGACGAAGAATAAAGATGGATAACTGGTTTATAATAAGAATTTGTCATTCATATTTATTACAGGAGTATGTTTGTATATGTAATAAGGAATTTTAATGAACGAAAACCCCTTTTGACGTTGAAAACGTGTAGAAGAAATCATCTAATCGAATCGAACACACTAATTAAACATGAAACCTATGTTTGAATATTGCATTACATCTTTATATATGATTTTTACTGACTACAGAGTAAATGACAAATTATGAACTAAATTGCATTACAAACAAGATTCAATATTTCAATCTTCAACTCTTCTTATCAATGTAGTAATATTCCACTCACCTGCTTAATGTCATTGTATTATGTTTGCATACATCTCCAAACTCGTTACGCCAGAGCTTGCACGCAATTCGCTATTTTTTTTACCGAGACAGGCTACTGACATAATCGTTGATGTTAGAAGTATTGGTTAAAAGTATTATAGCTGACTTGTTCCATACCATCAATAAGTCCTAATTTTTATTCTGAATTCAAATACATAATGATCCTCCTACCTGATCAATACATATCTCATGGTCAAGAGGGGATGCTTACACCTCCTTGTCACCTAATCCCATCTCTCGAAGTTTCAGGGGTACCCATTTAACGCTCTCTACACAGACGTGTGCTGTTAATAGAATTTATGTCTATCACTGTTCCTTTTTTAACCCTTTTATTCAAGAAGGCCTTTAAAACTTGTTTTGATTAATGGTAATTTTTACTTTTTAATTGTCCATTTGATTCAGTCCTTTGGATTGATAACACATCAGCAAATTCAAAGACTTTGAAAAGGTTCCTTACATATGACATGACACTGAATCGATTTTGTGCCGTTCAAATCCTCTACTGATGAACGTTTTACTTCAGACGTAGACAACTGCCTGATGGAGGACCCTTGTCAGAATGGCGGGAAATGTGTGAGTGACGAGGTCTCCTACTCCTGTGTTTGTACGGAGGGCTGGACGGGACAACACTGTGATAGAGGTAACAAGATCCTGACAATAAAAGACATCGGAAAAAGTTATCTCCTCTTTTCTAGTAATCCTATAAAAGTTAAGGTTATGAGCAAGGTTCAGGAAAGACCTGATTTGGCTCTGTTCTATCCTTCAAGAAAGAATTAAGTTTTAAACATCATGTTTACTAAGACCTAATAATAGTTTCAAAAAATGAAACTGATAAACTAATAGATAACATCTGACTTAAATCCAGATTATCTTTTTTGACTTTTACAGACTTGGACGAATGTCGAAGGAATCCTTGCAATGGCCGACTCTGTAAAAACACTCTGGGGTCGTTCAGGTGTGAATGTCCCAGAGGATACACTGGCACAGACTGTACACAGGGTAGGAAGCCATTTTAAGTTGTCGGCAAGAGAAAGAGACCTTCAGCCATCTTGAAATATCAAGAAAAATCTCCTACTTAAAAATTATGTTAATTACCCGAGTATTTAATAACTTTTTAAACTGCGTAAAAAAGAGTAGAATTTCTTTAAACATGGTTTTATATTCTAAATATCGGAGGAAGATAAGAATTGAATTCCCCAGAAATAAAATCGTATCAACTGTCGATGAATTTGAGAAAAAATATGGTATTGTTGTCATGGGTGGTGTTTTATGCAAAAGCAAAAAAAAAAAATAGCAATATGAGGATTACTCTCTTTAAAAGTGGTAATTCTTCTTTAGCCGAGTATGCATGGAAAATTAATGATGAAACATTTTATGTTTTCAATTTTTATGATAACTTTGTAGATTTAGATGAATGTGAGAAAAGTCCATGCAAGAATAATGGAGTTTGTACAAACACACAGGGCTCTTTTACCTGTGAGTGTGAACAAGGGTGGACCTCTACAACTTGTGAAGAAGGTAAGTTCTGTAAAGAAGAAAAATAATTTATAACTTTTTATAATTATTGATAAAAATTTTGATATTTCTTAGTTTTAATGGGGAACATGAGCAGACATACATGTAGTTTCATAAGTTAATACTTTCTTCTTACTTACAAATTTTATTGCTGTGTTTTTTATATTTCATTAATATATCATGGTTGTGTTTGAATCCAGATCAGAATGAATGTGCTTCCAATCCATGTAAAGAGGGCAGTAAATGTGTAAATACTGAAGGTTCTTACACGTGTGAATGTGACTTAGGGTGGGAAGGAAAAAACTGCACTAAAGGTTAGTAGAGATGATCTTTTTCTTGAATTAATATGTAGTAAACTCCCAACCAGTGACAATTATTATTATGGAATTTCATACCATAACAATTTTATTCCTTGAATAACCACATATTGCCATAAACCACAGGTATACAGGTAGCTACAAACAACTTCTGAACACATGTTAGTCAATATGTTTTTACAAGGTGGAAAAATATGCACTTGTTAATCATTTTAAGCCATATTTATCTTTAATTCAAATAACTTAAGCAAAGTTATTCAAACTTTGCTTAATTTGTTTTCTTTAAAAGATTGTAAGAAATCTTGCTAGGCCATAATATACACTTTGAATTGTATCGAATTTTCCCTTTATTGCCTGATCATGACAAGTGGCACATGATGGGTGTGGCCGGCTGACAGGGAATGCTCAATACTTTATGGCACCTGATCCTATCTTTGCTGTTTTGGAGGACCTTGTTTGCTCTTCTCCAATTTGTATTGTTTAATGGACTTTTGAGCTTGAATATTGTTCGTTATCTCCATATATTTCATCTTAAATATCCTCTCAATATCTCCTATCGAAACTATGTTATATACTTATGAAGCAGAATTCATTCAAAATATTTTAAGGTATATGGTGTTCAACTTAACCATTGACTATAATTTTTATGTTTAATCCATTTACAGTATTCAGTTTCATTTCTACGTTGAATCGATATATCACTCTGAACTCGAATTAAAAACATCAGAATCTGACACCACAGTTTCATATGTAAATATTTTCTTGAGAAAAGCATTCTTAAGGAGATGTTTACCATCTCCAAATCCTTGTTATTTATTTAGGGATATATCATTATCACCTGAATACAATGTTCTATATACGAAATGTTCCAAAAACTCGACAGGGATGGTTACTTCTCTCGGTACTTGATCCGACCTTGTGTGTTTCCAGGGCTTTTATTTTTTGCCCTGCTCACTGTTGCTATTTTACTGAGTTTGATTAGATTATAACTCTTCGGTATTTTTTTAAGTAGCTACAAGATTGAAATTGATACCTGTAAAAATACAAGAATATTCACAAAGTACTCAGCAACGGCTCTCATTAAAGTACAAGTGGATTTTTCCATGAAAATTAAAAACGAATGAGAATACAACCATGGATTGGACGTTTCATCTTCTCAATTCACGGTCCAATGTCCACATATAACTTAGTTATAAATAACTACATTTATTTATTTATATACCCATAGTCGAAAAACGTTACAAAGGAAAGGAAAACGCAATAAAGTTCCTGCAATAAGGTTTCTTTATGTTTATTTGTAACAGAATACAAGAAGGAACAAATTTCAACCAAGGTCAATGATTTCACATTTTCGATTTTTATTATCATTATTTCATTAAATCGACGATATTAAACATCTTTTATTCATATTACTGTATTTGAAACATATGGAGATAACGAAAAGCATTTAAGATCAAACGATAAACAATACCAAATAGGAGCAGAGCAAACATTGACCTCCAAAAACATCCGAGATTTGGATCAGGTGCCATGGATGAGTTAGCAACCTCTGCCGACCGGTAACGCCCGCCGTGTGCTCCTTGTCATATCGGGAAATAGCGGAAACATTCGTCGTGAATTCAGTATTTAAATAATTGACTATCAATTAGTATGAAAAACCACAAAGAAAAAGACGGAGCTTCAGCCACCTTGAAATATCAAGAAAAAGCTCCTAGTTAAAAATGATATCAAATATTAATACCTTTTTTAAACTGTGTAATAAAAAGTAGAATTTCTTTAAACATGGTTTTATTTTTTAAAAATCGGAAATAGATAAGAATCTAATTTTTAAAAAACCAAATCAACTTTCGATAAAATTTGAGAAAAACAGGTTATCGTTGTCAAAGGTGGAATTTTATTCAAAAGCAAAAAAGATTTAGCAATATAAGGATTACTCTCTTCAGAAGGGATAATTCTTCTTTAGCCAAGTACCCATGGAAAATTAATGATGTAACATTTCATGTTTTCAATTTTTATGATGACTTTGTAGATTTAGATGAATGTGAGAACAGTCCATGCCAGAATAATGGAGTTTGTACAAACACACAGGGCTCTTTTACCTGTGAGTGTGAACAAGGGTGGACCTCTACAACTTGTGAAGAAGGTAAGTTCTCAAAAGAAAGAAAAAAATCATTAACTTTGAATGTTTTTAATGATAAATTATTGATTAAATGTTTGATATTTCTTTGTTTAATTGGGGAACATGAGCAGACATAGATACACAAGTTATTACTTTCTTCATACTTACAATTTCATCGTGTAATTTTTTTATCTCATAAATATTTCATGATTGTTTTTGAATACAGATCTAAATGAATGCCTTTCCAATCCATGTAAAGAAGGTAGTAAATGTATAAATAATGAGGGATCCTACACGTGTGAATGTGACTTAGGGTGGGAAGGAAAAAACTGCACTGAAGGTTAGTAGAGGTGACTTTTAGTCTAGATTAATCTGGAGTTTACTCCCAGTCAGTGACAATTATTATTGCGAGATTTCATACCATAACAATTTTATTCCTTGAATAACTACATACTGTATTTCCATAAACCACAGGAATACAGGTAGCAGTAAACACCTTAACACACGCTAGTCAACATATTTTTATGAGTTGAAAAAATACTAGTAACACTTGTTAAATTATCTTAAGCATTTAATTTAATGAACTTAAGTAAAGTTTTTCAGACATTACTTAATGTGTTTTCTTTAAATGATTGTAAAAAATCTTGTTAGACCATGATATACACACTGAATTGCCGAGCATGAGAAGGAACACACGGTGGGTGTGACCGGTTGGCAGTGGATGTTCACTTTTCCATGGCACCCGGTCCCACTTTAGTTGTTTTGGTGGTCCGTGTTTGCTCTGCTCCAATTTTGCATTGCTGAACGGACTTTTGAGCTTGAATACCGTTCGTTATCTCCGTATATTTCATCTTAAATTTCTCTAAAAATTTCCTAACGGAACTAGTTTTGAATACTAATGAAGCAGAATTCATTTAAAATATTTTACGTCCTATGGTTTTCAACTCAACCATTGAATGTATTTTTGATGTTTAATCCATTAACAGTATTCAGTTTCATTCCTACGTTGAATCTATATATCCCACTGAACTCGAATTAAATAAAAGTAAAAAGCTGACACCCCAGTTTCATATGTGAATGTTTTCTGGAGAATTTCATTGTTGACGGGATGTTTGCTATCTCCAAATCCTTGTTATTCATTTAGCAATACCATTATATCATTTTCACCTGATGTGATGTTCCATATACGAAAAGTTTTAAAACTCTAAGCGGGATGGTTCCTCTTCTTGGGTACTTGATCCAACCTTGGGTGTTCCAGGGCTTTTTTTCCCCTGCTCACTATTGCTATTTTACTTGATTGATTAGATTGGCAACTCTTCGTTAATTTTTACCTTTATACAACATAAAAGAACAAATACATGTAGTTAGGTTGCTACAAGATTAATATTGATCCCTGTTGAATTACAAGAATATTCACAAAGTTCTCAGCAATGGCTCTCCATAAAATCTAAGTAAAATAAAAATATGACAATACAACCATGAATGGTGCGGTTTTTTCGCAATTCACGGTCAAAGGTCCATATATAACTTAGTTATGAATAATCATGTTTATTTATTTATTAATCTATTTATAAACCTATAGTCGAGAACCGTTATAAAAGAAAGGGAAAGTTCAAACGCATAATTTCACATTTTCTTTTTTTAAATGATTATATTTAATCGTCAATATACACTTATTTTTTCATATTATTTGACAACATTTGTCATTGTTATAGATATCGACGAATGTAAAAATCAACAGCCTTGTGCTAACGGGGGTCTGTGTAAAAATACAGATGGTTCCTTTGAGTGCGCATGTGTACCGGGATGGACTGGAGGAAACTGTACAGTTGGTAAGACTTGTTTTTTTTTATTTCATATAAAAAATACATGTACATTTTTAAGAATTAAAATGATATAGAAAAATATTAGAATTTTCCATCAAAGATTATTAGAGAAATTTATTTTTCATCCAAAATACATTTTGGTACATTATAACTTATTTGCTGTTTTTCGTTCTTCAGATTTGGACGAATGTCTGAACTCCCCGTGTGGGGAGGGTGTTCCTTGCTTCAACACTGAAGGTTCATATTCCTGTAAATGTCCTCCGGGTTGGACAGGCAAAAACTGCACAGAAGGTCCATACACTTCATTTCCTCGAAATCTTTATTGTTTGACAAGTATCGAAATAAAATACGCCTATAATCGTCGTTGTTCTGTTATAGGTTTATACACAACCCTTTTTATCCGTATTGTTACCCACTATACTGATATCAAATTAATTTTCCTTTCAGATAAAGACGAATGTCTAAGCGATTCTGAACTTTGTAGCAATGGAGGGATATGCAACAACACAGCTGGGGCATTTACATGTGAATGTGGCAGTGGCTGGACTGGGAAATTATGTGACCAAGGTACAACTTAGTTTTTGAAAAAGAAGATTCATTAAGTTTGGTGTCTTTATCATTAACGTCTACAGTCATCGTGCGGACTAAATCACTTAATCACGTTTCGAGTTTGATGTCTTGAACACTTATTGTTTTTTCACTGTGTCCTGTTGATTGAGATATCGAACGTGCTTGTAAACATCTCTATTCATGGAAACAAATTCGTGTCATTTATTCAAACATGAAAAAAATATTTACAATATCCCAAACAAAAACCAATCTGACAAGTGTTAATTTCCTTGTTTAGATGTAGACGAGTGTTTGACATCGCCTTGTCCCGATGGAAGTAACTGTGTCAACGTGAACGGATCCTTTACGTGTGATTGTATGGAGGGATGGACAGGGCAATATTGTGAAACAGGTAAGTGCAATAAAAAAGTTCCATATCCATAACTGTCTACGTACTCTCCCAAGCACCTGATCCTACCTTTGGTTTTCCAAGAGGTCCGTGTTTTTACCCTCTTCACATATTTGAATTGTTTTAAGATTTTTGAAACCTATCACTGTTCTTTGTATTCGCCTTTTACATGAAGTTGATGATTTTTTTTTCTTAATAAAGATGTAGATGAATGTTTACTTACTGACTGTGGTAATGGCGGCACCTGCTTGAACTTCAATGGCTCTTATGGGTGTGACTGTTCCCCAGGATTTACAGGGACACCATGCGAAGGTAAAAAAAAAAATGAAAAGATTGTTTTCCTGAAATATAGATAATTGATCTAGGTATGGCAGACTTCGTTGAAAAAAAATTGATAAAAAATCTTCATAGTTTAATTTTGATCCAGACAAATGGCGTTATAATTGGGTATTTATTATTTTTATACAGATGTTGATGAATGCCAAGACAGTCCATGTTCCAACGGGGCGGTTTGTGAGAATATTCATGGATCTTTTATATGTAAATGTGACGCAGGATGGGAGGGGAAGCAGTGTGATGAAGGTAGGGGTATAATATTCCATCAAGTGAAAGATAAAATGAAATATAATATGTTTATCAATTTGAATCTTTTTACAATTTGGGAGAATTATTCAGATAAAAAACAATATTTTTTAGACGTGGATGAATGTGTTCAGAATCCTTGTTCTAATGGAGGAATTTGCCAGAATGTAGACGGGTCCTACCAGTGCGACTGTCCACAACCTTGGGTTGGTCAGGACTGCACAGCGAGTGAGTAAAAATCAGAATAGGAATCAAAATATAAACTAAACTTGACATATATTACGTGTGGTTTGAAAAATAGTGAGAAAACTTGAAAAACATTACAAAAAAGAGAGATTTATGTAGATCTGACCAAGATTTGAAAGAAAAGGATGTGTCTTAGACTTAAATTTTCGAATTTAAACAATGTGATAAATTATACAATTTACTTTTAAATTATAAGGAATGTTTTTAATGGGAGCTGAAGGGCAGTATGGTTCCAGTGTAACTATAAGCTGTGGCGTTCAACGCTTGGAGAGCTGGAGTTCAATCGAAGTCAAACACGGAAACAGGACCTTATACCAGGTCAATCCCGACGGACTGTTTACGGACCTCACCGGTAGTGGGGTCAAAATCAACAGTAGTGTCGTTGGTAATGGGGCAGATGTATCCTTGACCTTTCAGAATCTGAGGTGTGAGGATGAGGGGAAATACCAGTGCACTGTGGATGGAAATTCTAAAAATATCATGAACCTGGTTGTAACAAGTAAGGGTCTTTATAACAACAGCTATCGAAAACTTTCCTATTATTATTAAGTAGCTTAAACTTCGAAAACAAATTTTTAAATAAGTGTTTTAAATGGATTTTTTAAAGATGTAAGAAATTATGCTCACAATAATTCTATTACTATAGAACCCCCATCTGGAGAACCGACCCGGATATCTAAATCAGAGGGAATTCTGGACAATCGTAGAACCGTCAATATCCAATGTCAAGGACATCCATCCTACCCTTATGGAAATCTGAAGTTCCAAGTCAAACAACAGAATGAAGCTGTTTACAGAGACTTTCAATTTCCAGTGCAAGTTCAGGATGACCTTTCTGCAGATTGCTCACGCACACAAACTTTGTCTGTTGACTACACTTTTGGACAAGAATGGGACCAGGCCACGATTCGATGCGTTGAGGAGGAGTCCGGAAATTTTGATGAAACTGTGATAGATGTCCTTCCAGGTTTATAAAATATTTGACATTTTAATCAGCTGTAGTTTAAAGCTTTGTCAGTTTAAGGTTGTATATAAAGGAAACGAAGCTAAAATGATTATGTTGTTATTTAAACTCTAAAATTCAAACTTTATTTTATTTTTTTCAGACAAATGCCTCTTGCTTTCATGCCATAAATAAATATTTTATGTCATTATTCACCTTAGATAATTTCTGTGAAAGAGCATCTACTGTGACAGAAATATTCCTGGAACATCCACACAATCCGAAAAAATATGTGCAGTGCCTGAACCAACTACCAAAGACCGTTATGGAATGTGACGTCGACACGTGTTTTAACGAAAATGACCAACAGTGTGGATCCTGTGTTAAAGGTAAGAAAAAAATGTAATGTTAATAAATACATTATCATTTATATTATAAACGTTTGATGTAATGTTTGTTTCATATATATGTTTATTTTTTGTACTTGCAGAATGTCAGATAAACTTGTGTAAAAACAAAGCATCTTGCTGGATTATAAACGGCATTCTATCCTGTCAATGTCCCAGTGGATGGAGTGGATCATTATGCGAGATGGGTCGGTGTAGTCTTCTTCATATTATTTATTTTTATTTAGTCAGAATATGTAGACATTTACCGCTTAAAAAGATATGGAAACTTTAACTATTAATCAAAGCTTGATTCCTTTATTCTGTCTGATGTCTCCCTTTTGACAATTTCAGATGAGGATGAGTGTATATCGTCCCCTTGTCTTCACGGAGGGTCGTGCTACAACTTACCGGGGACCTACATGTGTAACTGTACAGCCGGGTGGCAGGGACCTCTATGTGATATGGGTACTTATGCTTAAAGCTCAACAAATAGAATTAAATGTTTACCAGCCAATTTGTACAGAAACGGTGTTGCTTTCGATACCTTCTACCTAAAGATTTGGAACTTATCATAAAACACCTTTCAGATGACTACTTTTGTAATGTTTTTTTTATTTTCCAAAGCTTGCTGAAGCACATATTCTATGATTTATTTTCTACATTTTTCTGCATCATTGACAGATGTTAATGAATGTTTGATGAATCCCTGTGCTAATGGAGGGCAATGTACCAACACTATTGCCTCCTACACGTGCGCATGCTCGCCAGGATGGACGGGAAAACAATGTGATACAGGTAAATATAACAAATAACAATCTGTTTGAAAATATAAATGGGATTTATGATGAATAATTAAGAAATGAATTTGATTTTAGATTCATGAGGTTATGAACTACGACGCTTCACGCCGGCATATTTCATGAAGCGCGTTAGCGCTTCATGATAAATATGCCGGCGTGAAGCGTTTTAGTTCATATACCTCATGAATCTTCAAAAAATATTATCATTTCTTATATTTACATTATTTTTCTAATTAATTGCCATAAATTTACGCCATTCAACTTGCATTTTTAAAGCAAATCAGTGTGCACTATATTTTTGACGTCAAGATCGGTATTTTATCGTAACAATGGAGATATTCATGCTAACTCTTGGTACATATATAATGTAGTTCATGAAAAAATATTTACATCCACTGAATATTTTCTCCTTTATTTCTTAAGAAACCCCATTGCGTTCATCACTGCATAAACTACAGTAGGCAGGTCGCCTGTACAGATTTCTTAATCAGTGGCTGTTCCATCAATGAAACGTATAAAGACGTTCGCATCATTAATACAATAATTAATCTTTTTAATCCTACTTTAATTGATTATTTAAACAGATATAAATATAAACAATAAAATGCTTTCTTTGCTTGTTGTTACTGGAATGAACGGTCGCAGCTATTGCAGAAAAAATTTACATAACCCGCTTACGCGGGTTATGTATTTTTTCTGCAACAGCTGCTTCCGTTCATTCCAGTAACAACAAACAAAGTAAGCATTTTATTGTTTAAATGAACTGCATTATGTTTTGTAAAGAATCATAAGGAAAATTTATTGAAAATGTAAATATTCCTAAATAAATAAATTTACGTACACATTTTTCACTACAAATGAGATATTTTTCTATCATTGAAGATATCGACGAATGCTTATTTTCACCTTGCCAAAACGGTGGTACTTGTGTGAATGAGCCAGGGGCGTATTCCTGTACTTGTCCCAGTGGATGGACGGGAGCATACTGTGAACAAGGTACGTTGTATTTCTGTCTTATTATCCCCTTCAGTTCTCACATGATCACCATCATTGCATTTACATCTGAAAAATATTGCCTGGACAAACTTATTTTCTCTCAAATGAACCAATATCAATCTCTTTGTTTCATTTAACGGTGCATTTTTCTGCTGAAATGAATTCAGAGTATGATGCTTAGGTTTGTCTTTCAGATGTTGATGAATGTTTGCTGAATCCTTGTATTAACGGAGGGAGTTGTACAAATTTGATTGGATCCTTCGCCTGTGACTGTCCCCAACCCTGGTTCGGAAAGATCTGTGAGAGTGGTAAGCTCCAATTAACAAAGCAGAGTTGTTATATGTATATTAATAATACTAACATAAGTAGCCCTATATCAACACAATCATGTCTCTTCCCTCACATTCATGATACAAGCATATGAAATATTAAGTTAAGGTATTTTGTTTGTATTTTTAGTAAAACTTAATGCTACTTAAAGATATATATTGATATTTACCAATACTTTTCGAAGGACTGTTTGTTGACGGGCATCGTGGAGAGATTGGGTCAGAGAAAGTTACAGCCGTGACATGTTCAGTCTTTAATTACCAAGACTGGAAGCGCCTTGATATCATTCGGAGTGGCAAAAGGAACAGATCAGTTGTTAGAGTTACTCCCGAAGGTGGTGCTAACTCAGTTTTCAATAAAAGAAATGTTCAGGTGATTTACACACCAGGAAATGCACAGCAACCGACGGAAGTGTCCTTACAGTTTACGCGCTTGCGCTGTAGAGACGAAGGCGTGTACAAATGTGTTTTAGACAATGGTCAAAACCAGGATGCGAAAATAATTGTAACAAGTGAGACTTTTGTATTTTTATTAAAAACCTACTCGAAGATAATTGATATTTTTATTTTGGTGTAAATAAATTAGACATATCATAATTCTTAAGAATCTTTTAATTTAAAATGACAGATCCAGCCCGTGGAAAGCCAGTTATTTCAAAGATTGAAGAGTTGTATGGCGAAGCTAATATCGCGTTCAACTGCACAGGATACCCCGGGTACCCGGATGGTGACCTCCAGTTTCAGGTCAAACTTCAAAACGAGACAGCCTTCCATGATTTTACATTTTACAGTGCTACAAGAGAAAACGTTGACCTTGGATGTGTTCGAAAACAAACTGTTAACGCCACTTACTTCATGAACATGGAATGGAACAGGGCAAAGATAAGATGTAAAGCCAGAGGATCCGATCAGTTCGACGAAACGAATGTCTATCTTTTATCACGTGAGTTGGTCTACACGTCACCTTTTCCCTTGAAATTGGAATAGAACCTTTTAAGTGAAGCAAAAAGGCTTAGTTGATTTATTCTTTTGATTCATAAATTCTGAAAAAAAGTTTTCTTCTCTTATCACTTTTTTTCCGAATTTAATTGAAATATAAGTGTTAGCTATACTATTTTCGCATCATTGCACGTTATAATTTTCTTATTTGATTTAATTTATTTTTTTAGCGGAGATTTGTGCAGCTGTTCCACTAAATAAAGGCATTCGTCATCCATACAACAAAGAAAAATACATCACTTGTACAAGAGAGGCTCCCAAAGTCCGAAACTGTCCGGACACCACGTGTTTTGATGATAGGAACCAACAATGTCTGTTTACATGTGACAATGACGATTAAAATAGCAAAGACTATATTTACAGTTATAATAGAAAATTTATTTTAGAAAGTCATTTTGATGCATTAATAATGACTTAAACTTCCTTGTTGTTCATAGTTAAATGAATTGTTTTCTCTCACAATTGCTGTGTCTATCAATTCAATTTTATTTCAATTCAAGACAAATTCCATAAATTGAAAGGCTTCTAAAGAAAGCCAGAAAATTAAAATTGAATTCCTAGAATTAACAGAACCTATCTTCATTAGATAGGAACACGATATTACCTAACATATATGTTTAATTTCTTTTTGCAATTTTTATAGCTTTATAATCTTTTACGAAAGAAAAATTTATCAATTTGTATCCAACGCTAAAAAATGTCAATATAATTACTGAATGTTAAATGTTGCCTAAAATATGGAGATAACCAAAAATAATCATGCTCATAAGTCCATTGAAATATTACAATGGTGAGCAGAGCAAACAAGGACCTCTTTTAAAATGTCAAGATGGGATGAGGTTCAGTGGAGTTATAAACATATGTAAACATCATGTGCTCCTCTTCATGAATTGGAAATTGGAGAAAAAAAAAAAGACTTTCAGAGGGCCTTTATCGTGCCAACGCCTACCGTCACACGGGGTCTACGTTTTTTAAGGGTCATATCCGAAAGACCCGTGACTTTCACTTCTAATGCCGTTTGCTTTTCGAGGGAACAATCACTACCTATGTTTAGGTCTTAGGTTTGACAGTGCGCCGCGAACGAGAATCGAACCCGTGCCTCCCGATCACGAAGCGAACGCTCTACCCCTAGGCTACCGTAACCGGTAACAATAAATGTGAAAAACGTCAGTCAGCGTTTGACTCAATGATAAATTGTATTTGCTGTCAAATTCATTGTATCGACCATAGAACTTACGAAATGATGACTTTATACTAGACTGCTGATATTGATTATGAAGATTGTAAAACCTGCTGATATTTTTGTTTCATCAACTTGTTTGTCAATTATTTTCCCCGTTTAAGAAGTTGTTCATACGTAGAGCATGCTCTTGCGTATCGAATCAACTGAGATATATAAACTCCGTATGCAGTTGATGAAAGTAAATTTCTGCATAAGTAAGGGACGTTGGCGATAGAAAAGTTAGAGTCATCACGTTTATCATGTGGAGCTTGTTTGTAAGATTGCCATTAATATCTTTTCAAGTAAAATATCCAAATATAAAACAGATGTGTCAGAAACATATGAAACAGAATTGTCAGACTCTGTGGTATCTTTTATTTCAAGCTCACCAGGATATATTGCATCGACATAACAATGGAAATTACCATTGCTAATTAATAATGCGTCGTCGATATATCTAAATGTCGAGTTGAAGGCCGCAGCAAGTGTTTTCTTTTCACGCAAAAGATCACAAAGTCTGCATCATATGAATACAAAAAATAGGTCTGCTGATAACAGGGCGCAATTGGTACCAATGGGATTTCCACTAGATTGTTGGAAGGCCTGGTCTCCAAAAACAACATACATTGAACACACGAGTGTCGTTATTGAAGAGATATCTCAGTTTTTGATTGACAAAATCTTTTAGTTTTTGGAGATCAGGTCTTTCAACATTCTGTTAGAGTCATACGGCTACCAACTGCACCCATTACCATATGGAGACATATATATCATATAGAACAGTATTCAAGCTCAAAAGTCTATAAAACAATACAAAATAGAAGCAGAGCAAACATGGACCTCCAAAACATCAAAGGTGGGATCAGTTGCTACGGAGGAGTGATCATTCCCTCCTGCCGACCGGTCACAACCGCTGTGTGCTTCTTGTCATGATCAGAAATTACGGAATATTTGTTGTAAATTCAGTGTGTAAATAATGGACTGACTAACAATAAGTAAAAACGTCAGTCAGCATTTGTGTATTCTTATACGAAGGAGAATTGAATAAAAAAGATAAACAAGAAAAGAATAAGAACTGGCTTTGGCAAGTCGACAATTAAACATATTACCGACTTATTATCATATTGTTACTCCTATTCGATTCTCGACTCGATATATCACAGCGAGCTTGAAATAAAAGATAAGCGGATCTCATACATCTGTTTCATATTTGGATATTTTACCAGAAAAAGGCATTAGTGGTTATCTGAGAATAGAACTTTATAACAAACGTAATGACTTCAATTTCATTCATTTACAATAAACGTTATGACCTCATTTTCCAATCGTCAACTTTCCTAACTTGAGGAATTGACTTTTATGAACTGCATATAAGGATTTCGTCTACGCACGAACAATTTTGAAACAAAGTATGCAATCGAAATACTGATTAATGAAACAAGTTTATGAATCAATCTCATTTGAAATACGCTGTAATTATTTTGCAATTTCCAAAGTCTTTAACGACCTTTTCAACAAGTTCAATCTATTATTTTATCGAATGCTAACTGACTTCTTTTTAAAATTTGATTCGTAATATTGATTCCTGCTCATCTTCTCCTTTTTACAATCTTTATAAACAATTTATATTAAGACCTTTATAAATATATATAGTTCAACTTTATTTATAACATCAATATGAAATACGAGTTTATAAAAAGAAAAAGCATCAAGATAAAATTTAAAAATATTAACACAAATTAAAAATATATGAATATATATATATTAAAGAAAAAAGGCTGACACGGAAAAGAATTCTCATTGCTCAATGCTAAAGGGTTCTAAATACCCTGTACTGCCATCTCCTGCAACCGGTTGCGTCTCAAAAAGAAAAAAAAGACCCTGAAGGAACGTTAATTAGAAATACAATATAACATTCAGTGTAAACCATTGGCTTGTAAGACTTATCTCTCCTGTAGCAGAAAGGCCTGACAACGAAGTGCAAAATAAAACAAAAAGATCTGAAAAAATAGAATTCAAAGTAAAGCAACTCATCCATGGCATCTGATGCAACTTCTGATGGGCTTCTGAGCGTGAGTACTGTTCGATATCTCCTTATAATTTATTTTACTGAATAATTTGTATATATAAGTATATATGTGAATATAAGTACTGCACTAGAGATTCATTCCCGCCGTGACTGTTTTAGCTGTTTTTTTTTGTGTACAAAGCTTTCTCCTCGATCCCTGTGTCCGCCAATCCGCCTTTACATTATCCCACTTATTATCGATCCACAGGGACGTATTACATAGGCGAGGGAACCAGGGGGAGGGGGGTAAGTAGGTAGGGATTAGCGCCCCTCTTTTTGCAAAGATAGAAATGATATAGGCATTGAAAATTAGGGGTTACCCTTTTTTGTTGGTTAAGCCGTCACTTTGTGTTCGCGTTTGACGCCTATGTATAATATTATTTATTAAACTGTAAGTTAAACGTATTTGAATAAAAGTCGTAAATTAGACAGGGAATAAATTTAATATCTCAATTAATGTTTACTAGCTCATCAATCATTTTAAAAAATACATATTTTGATTTCCTTTGAAAAGAAAAAAACAACAACATACATTCAAACGTTCTCGTCATTTTTCAAAAATAAATATGCAAAGCTTTAGTTTTTTTCATAACTAATGTATGAACAATGAGTTTGTCCCGTTTTCCTTTTTATTGGAAAACAATTATATAAATATGTTAATCAATTCTATTTTTAAAGATATTTTATGCAAAATAATCTTGCTTGTCTAAAAATACTTCATTTATCAATATACGGGTTATGCAATGTACGTTCAATTATCAATCTACATAGGACTGTTTATTGTTACACTCTCATAATAAGCAATTAAAGGCAATTAAATATCTTAATTATGCTACAATTTGAAAATTATTTATGATGAAACTTTAATCCTCATTTTTATAAGAAAAGAAATCAGTCATATTTAGATGATGTGTCTGCATATGCTAGAAATCTTGTAGTGACGAAAGTCTAAGTTATGAATTATATTAAAACAGATGTATCACTTTGATTAATTACAGTTGTTTATTAAAAGTTTATTTACGCTCTTTGTTTAAAATGACAGTTAGGTTACTTAATGTTTAAAAAATACTTCTGCATGTGACTATGAGTCAAGGATAATTATGTTGTAGAAAAAAAACGTTATTAACCCACTTTGTCACAAAGGGTCTTTGAGAACATTCCTTGAAATGCTGAAGCAAATATTATTGCATATCCTAGACCGTCTTTACTTGTGACATGCCCAAAATTCACAGATTTCACGGATGTTCACGCTTAGGCGAAAGAAATGGGCGTTTTAAGTCACGTCAATTTCGAAAGAAATATGAACCGCTCTTTTATGTTAATTTGACCGAATTCTAAAATCGTACTAGTGGAATTGTGTATAAGTTAATTTTACAGATTGTCCATTATATTTTTGAATTGATGTGGGTTTTCCCCGTTATTTCTAGATCATGACAAGGAACACTCGGCGGGCTATGTTCGGTTGGCAGGGAATGCTCACTCCACCATGGCACCTGATCCCACCTCTGATGGTTTGGAGGTCCGTGTTTGCTCTGCTCCTATTTTGTATTGTTTTTATGGACTATTGATCTTGAATACTGTTCATTATCTCCATCTGTTTCATTTCAAAAGTCGATTTACACAAGAAAATACCCGGAATTGCATGCAGGTACGGATCTAAACATTTTTCAAAAGGGGGGGGGTGAAAGAGGGGTTGAAGAAAAAAGAATTGTCATAATGTACGTTTACATATAGTTAGACAAGGGATGTAGTGTCGTTTTAGAAAGTCGAAAGCCATGGAAAAGAATTATGGATTGCCTGAAAGTTTTTGACAGAGAAACGAAAATAAATCTCCTAACCGAAAATCATATTTTGTTAAGGGGAGGGTCCATTTTGTTTTCAGAATCGAACTTCTTCTTATATTACTACATTAGCCTTTCAATGAACATTTTCTACGTAGAAACACAACAACAAACACCGTCTATGTATATGAATGTCAACATGAAAACCCCAGTCCCATGAACTTGTTTGTCAATAGCTTGCCTCATTTTAGAAATTAATCGTACGAACAGTTTTTTTTGCTTTCAACTGTGATAGTTGAAATAGAAGATTGTGAAAATGCTTTCTTCATTGTAAAATTCTTTTTCTACCAAAAGTTGATTAATTAACTCTTCACAAATGGTTTTAAAGAAACAGTCAGAATACCGCTCCGCAGAAAAAAAAAGATTCGGTTCTTTTCATAAGAGATCCTCTCTATTGAACCAACTTTCTTTATTTCATTTTCTTTCGTTTCGTAGAAAAAATGACGCTTTAACTTAAATCCGGTATTTTTAAAGTTGATGGTCCCGACAAAAAAGGCATATAAGGCCAAGCTTAAAAAATTTATTGTTTGTAGTTGCCGACCTACCATTTTTAAACTGGGTAGGTAGGCATTCTTTTTTTTTTGTTGGAAAAAAATGTTTTCGGATTTTTGATAGATAACAAATAACAGGTAGAGCTTTTCAAAGGCCTACTAAACACGAATAAGCTCCACTCTTGTTATAAACCACTGATTGACAAAAACTAAAGTCAAAAATTGAAAATGAAACAGTTTCAATATCATGGAAAATTAAAAATAATTAAATTTACAAAATGGCTTTAAAAAGTTTGAGTCGGGTGCATTTTCAGTGGGTCGGTAGGCGACTGCAAACAAATAAAATTTTATTTTAAGCCTAATCAATTATGTAACGTATCCGTTATAAATAGCTGCCCAATGCAATCTGCTGGTTTTTGTGGGAACAAAACGCAAAGAGCAAACAGTGCACCAATGGAAATAATTGAAACTTTCGTATTCGACAAACTTTATAGGTACCTAGGAGGAGTTATATCGGCGTAAACTCTTTGTAAGATAAAGCAATGTTCATCCAAAAGTAAAAGTAGGACTATGGTTAGCAATTGCACACAATAGCAGAAAATTAATCTTATCAAAATGAACTATTCTAAATGAGGCTCAATTCCTTTTCCTGGAATAAAGAGAAAAATACCCAGCCTTACCAATAATTGTAATACATTTGTTCTTGAGCCTGTTAAAAAGCCAACATGACACAAAAATGAAAGTTTATAGTCAGAGTACCTGGTACGTCTTTATTAATAATAAATCTACCTTATACGAAATGCACATGTTGACGAAACATAACCATATATTTTCCATTTTTTTCAACCAAATTATGAAGTATCTTAATGCTCTCACACTGACATTCGAGGCCAGAGGATTCCCATAACGTTCAAGTGTCAACCGAAGTAACGTGATTGTTAATTAAATAATTGTAAATATTTAAAATTCTTGGCATGCACATTTCTCTGTAGCAAATGACATCGCTTAAGTGAAGAGTCAAGGACTAACAAGTATCACAGCATTTGTACAGATGAAACTTATTTTGATAATACAGTAGTACTCCAAAGAAAGAACAGATCATTAGTTTCTTTTTAAAAAAAGGTTTTTGTCTACCAATTGCACCCTTTTTATTAGCTTTTTTACCATACTATTGATAATCTCAACATTCAACTACAGTGAGATGAATAGATCTACAGAGTATTTAGCATTTACTATTTTATTACTAGAAAAAAGACGTTTATGGTTATCTAAGTACAAAGCTTTATGATAAACTTTATTACTTTAACCTTTTAATCGTCATCTTCCCTTACTTATGCACCAATACACCTTTGTCAGCTACATACAGAGTTTAAATCTCTCAGTTGATTCCATTCGGAAGAGGATGTTCTACGTATGAACAATTTCTAAAACGAGGTAAATTATTGACAGAAGGGTTCATAAAATAAAAATATCTTCATTCTCGTTTAAAAATCATCATTTCGTTAGTTCCAAGGTCGAGAAAGGGTAATTGCCCAGTGTTAAAGTCAAGTCTTGTTTTATTAGGGTTTTTTTTATTATTAGTTTACAATAGCAACCATGTGAAGATTTGTTATATACTAGTATCCTTACTACAATTCATTTTTAAGGATCTGTTTTGTCAACTTGATCCCACATCTTGGTTTTAGTATTTATATTTTTTCGGTTTATTCAACATAGAACAACATCCAATATTCAGGTATGAGTAAAAGGACCCCATTGGAAATAAGCCATTGGCTTTCAGGGTTATCCTTGGTATACAAATGTAATGTGAATCATATTCATGTCTTTCAAAAAATGATTGATTCCGATATCTTACTTTAATTTTATTGTTAAGTGCAAAACTTTTATATACATGTATATCATAAAACTATATTATTTAAAAAAGCATTGTAACGACGTATATGTAGTATACCAAATAAATATCTAATTATCTAATGCTGACTGACAATTTTTCATACTGATTGTTAGGCCATTATTTACTCAATTCTCCTACTTTATGTTGTTTTCTCAGTTTCTTTTATGAGGGGTCGTTCTGCTGAAGAGGAAAGAAAAAGAGAAAATTTGGGAAAATGATGGAAAAATAACAAGAATTCTGCCTTGAAACAAGAACTGTTTAATTAGCCAACTGGATCGCATGTTTCGATAAAAGCTCGATCTATCGTAAAAAATATATATATAATTTTTTTTTATTCATGAAAAGGTATTTTATAGGTAAAAAAAAAAGTTTTTTGGTTTTAAATATCAACACCCTTCATCAACTTATGTAACTTATGAAATGTAAAATCAAATCCAATTGATCATAATGGAATGATTTATCTTTATTGAATGTTTTCCATCAAAAATAGGGTAGGGAAGTTATTGCTTAAAGAAACTAATGCATTTGTAGACGTAAAACACGTTTGAAACGCATATTTTTTTCTTCAAAAAGAATAAAGTTATCAATAATATGCGCGTGTTAATGGTAAATAACTTCTGTATATTTATAACATTGATATATGGACAGTACTGAACAATACCTAGGTTTTAGAGAGAAAAAAAGAACTCGTCAGGCGTTTGACTTTTAATCAAACATTATTTCTTGTAAGTATATGCAAATGATAAATGGTTTTCCGATTGGATTATCATTTAAAGCAAATAGAAACTTAACTGTAAAACATGGGACTTGGTAATGAATCTCTGTTTAATCATCTTCGTCATCAAACCTTATACAATCATCTTCTAATCAAGAAAACTTTAACTATTTATTTAATTTACAACTTGAAATACGTAATGTTAAGTAATTCATTTGTCAAATATAGTTGCAATATGATACATTCCTACATTTTGGCCACATTCCATATATAAGGATCTTAATTATTTTCATAGCGATTAATGTAAATCCATGTTCTTGACACCAATTCTTCTGTTAATAGAAATATGTCAAGATATTATCCAAGAGGAAGATGTTTGATATAAAAAAAATGGTAGGGATCATTTTCATCTGATAAGATGTCTATTTTTGAATTTAAACAAATATATGGTAGATTTTCATATTCATGTATTTATACAAGAATGAAATATAGAAATATATGTCTGAATTTTAAGATTTGTTAATCAATGATAAAAAAAAAATGAAATCGAGTTCTTATCTATATCTTTTTTTTCATTAAGCTAAAATGCTTAAGCGGTGGATTTTCACAATTACAAATTTTAGCGTTGTTTTTTTTTTTGTTTGATGTATAATGTTGATTTTCTCTTTATAAATAATTTTTTTAGATCTAAAGAATAACTTGTTATAAATCTTGAGCAAAGAAGTTTAATTTTATTTAAGAAATAAGGTATCATTTTTAAACATCTATCGGGATATAAATACGGGTTGGTCACAAGATTAAATTCCATAAAGCCCGAAGGGTTTTATGATGATTTAATCTCGTACCAACCCGTATTTATAGCCCGATAGATGTTTTAAAATGATACCTTATTACCTATATTTACTTTTGTGACTTATTCATACCTTATATTTGCCCGATTATGACTTTAACGTGTCAAATGCGTCATTTTTCAAACCCAACAGCATGTATGTAATCCACTGAATGCGCGTCGACCCTTTATGACGTTACAGATAAATTACGTCGAACGTTTATCCATACGTGTATTTATATAGTCATAGATACGCATTGCTTTCAGTAGTGTTATATAAAGAAAAACATTTGCAAATGTAAATATTTCTTTATAAACCATAACTTTCTGCAAAAACATACTAAATTGCAAATTTGAATTCATTAAAAAAATTATAATAACTAATTTTTAAAAGCTGTTTCATACCAAGTTTGTTCCGTCAACACGCCGAGAGTGAGCGGCCAACAGGGGATGCTTACTACTCCTAGTGCCCTAATCCCATCTCTGGAATTTCCAGGAGTCCATGTTTATGTCCGGTCTACATATTTGTATCGTTTGATTTTATTAGAGATCATTGTTAGTTATCGTCACTTTTTTTTATATCGATAACACCCTTTTATTTTATTTTATTTTATTTTATGCCTAACATGGCTTCTCTTTATTATCTTTGTTTCTAGATTAATATAAAGGGCTTTGAATAGCGACAATAACGGATCCATTACAAAGTAATTTTTATGTAAATTAATAAGCATACATCTGGAAAACCTTAATTTATTTTTTTTTGAAAGGAAAAGAGAGGACAAAATGTATGCAGTCTTACACCCTTCAAACTGTCCACGCCCATTATCATCATTATATTCATACCACAATCATACGTATACTGCAGGTTTTTTCGAATCTTGGCGCAGAGGTAACATAAATTTGGCAAGAGGAGTCGTGAAAATTAATGAACACATTAATTAATAATATGGCAGATTATTTATTAAACCATGTTATTAATAAAATACCGTTATAAAAATGTCCATGCTCTAGTCAGCTAGTCTCTTTTACGTCTTAGATCATTCCTTCATGGAAGATAGATTCCCGGGAAGAACCTGCATCCACTCCACATCTTATTCGAATCGTGTGACTGAGAGAAGATTTGAAGATCTGTTCAAGGATTTCGTATCTTGTCGAGTATCTACACGGTTATATAAATACATTATTATCACCTGAGTCAGGAATATTTCAATTTAAAGAGATCTACTTTCTACCTTGTTATTTGTTTTCCTTCGGAGGTGTAATTGTATTTAAAAACCGGAAATATTTAAATGAACGAAATGTACAAAGTAAAATAAAAACTATCTCTTCCAGATTTGTTGAAAAACTAAACATGTATTTAACTTTTTTGATACATGTATTTTGTAAATGAAAATTGCAAAAAGAACAATTCTTCTTAGATAAGACTAGTTACATTATTAATATAACAGGAAAAAAATAATGAGTTGAAATTAGCCTTGAACTTCATGACATTACCTTTTAAAGAAGGTTTGAAGAACTTCTACCAATGGGTCAAGAAACGTAAAACGTATTATGCATTATTAAAATGTATTCATTTGCAAATTTACAACAGACCGCAACTATACGTGTGAATTGTTTGTAAACTTTCAGCTGAAAAGGTCAAACTATAGAAAAGAAAACAATTCTAATGTATCAATTCTGTGTGGTTATATAAAAAAATTGACAAAGAAAGGAAAGTGCTTTTTTAAAAAACAAACAAACAAATTACAAATGGTATCTTGAATATATACATAAAACTTAATTTTTCTTTGCGATTCCTAATTTTCCATATCCATTCTTATGTCGACACGATATATCCAGGTGAGCTTAAAATACATGAAAAAGATAACGTGCAGAATCTGACACACTTGTTTTATATTTGGATCTTTGACTAAAACTGACGTTAGTTGTATGCTAACAACAAAGCTTTATGATAAACTTGATGACTTTAACTTTCAATTGTCAACTTTCTTTACTTTTGTGTCAATATACCTTCATCACCTGGACATGGGGTTTATATTTCTCAGTTGATTCGATACAGAAGAGGTTGTTCTCGTTCTAAAACGAGGAAAATTATTGACAAACAAGTTGATGAAACGAAAATCAACAGTCTCGTTTCAAGTCATTATTTCGTACGTTTTGTGGTCGATACAATGACTTTGTCAGGAAATACAATCCATTAAGACAAATGCTGACTAACTTTATTCATACTGATGGCTATGCTATTATTTTCACATTGAGATGTCCACGGATTTTTTCTGTTACTTCCCATTAATGACAAGGAGCACTCGGCGGCTGTGACTAGTCGGCAAGGGATGCTCACTCCTCCATGACACCTGATCCCACTTTATATGTTTCGGAGGCCCATGTTTGCTCTGCTCCTGATTTGTAATGTTTAATGAACTTTTGAGGTCGAATTCTTTTCGTTATCTCAACATATTTTATCCAAAGATATCTTTTAATATGAAGATACATATTAACATCAAATAATTATTTTATATTTTAAAACATAGGTTTTTGAAAACTTTAATCCAAATGAGATATGTCATAATCTGTAATCAAGAATTCTGGACACTATAAAAGTCTGCCACATTTGTTTCATATTTTGATGTTTAAGTGACTTGATTTGAAGATATTTTATTGCAGACGATAACGACCAAATAATTAATATGACAAACGAAGTGACTATGGCTTTTCCATTGTCATCCTCCCCTATTTACATATTAATAATCCGCTATCATCTGCATTTGGTATATAAGTCGTTCAGCTGTTTCGATACTCAATAGCAAATTTTGAGTCCGATCAGTATGCTAAGTCGTTGCCACAGAGATTTTAAAATCCTTAATTAAAGTCAGCATTTGGTACTTTCTATGGACGTTATTTTAACCTCGTTAACAAAAATAAGCTATCATTTGGTCGTACTTTGGCTGACAAATTTTATTCTTATCATTATGCCTATCTTTTTTTTTTTTATTGATTTGACTGTTGGATGTTCCCCCTCTTGATGAATGTTTGGTACATAGGGTGCACTGCAGGTGTGGACTGATGGAGTTTCCGGGGTCCAGGTTTCATCTGCTCCTTGTTTTGTTTGAGGAAAACAGAAAATTCCATGACAATTTAGTATCATTGAAATAATGACATAACAATTAGTATTAAAACCTAGGTTATTAATTAACTTGATATTAGGTTGTATTGACCATAAAACGTGCAAAAATCATGACTTCAAACGACACTTTTCATATCCTTGTTTCATCAACTTGCTTTTCAATAGTTGAATCATTTTTATAATTTGTTCATAAGTACAGCAATATTTGTGTATAAAATCAACAGAGATATATAAACCTCGTATGCAGGTTATAAGGATACGGTGTATATTGCAGCAAACGTAAGGGAAGCGTGAAGCTTGAAAAGTTGAAGTCATCGTGTTTGTCATAGAGCTTAAGTTTCTTGTTAGATTACGATTAACGTCTCTTCCTAGTAAAATATCAAATAGATATGTCAGACTCTGTGGTATCTTTTATTTCAAGCTCAATGGGAAATATCGAGTCATGTGAATGGAAATTACAATAGTTAATTGATGATTTATACTAGTATCTAAATGTCCAGCTGAAGACCACAGAAAGTTTTATTTTTCTTCTCATATTCATAAGACTTTGAATTAATTCTGCTCCACATGAATACAATAAATGTCTTTAATTATGGAACCCACTCGAGTTCCAACAAATTGTTTGAAGGTCTGGTCTAAAAAAAAACCCACAAAGATGTTGTCAATTAGAAACCCTAGCATCTTTCAATATTTATATATTATTATTAATGATAATGTTAATATTAACCTCGGAATACTTCTGTGTACAATCAGAAGTGATCTTCAAGAAGAAAATTAATTTTTTTTTTTAAAAAAGAAATCTCATACCAGAACATCTAGACACACACTATGCATCTAGACCCATTTTCTTGAAGCATTCATGATAAACTAGTCTCCTGAAATCGCTTGTTTTTCAGACAATGTCTTTAAACTGAAGAATTCGGTTTATGATTTCAATAATATGGCGAACTAATCATATGTAAATAATCCTGTCAAAATTTTAATTTATATCTGTTTTTCATTTAAAAGTCGGCTTGGGATGGTCAAAATGAGAGACTTGAAAGTAAACCTTACATCCATCATTGCTATCCCTAACCACGTAAAGGACATAAAAACAACAAACGCCGTCGTAGGTCAGCCCCTTTTCTCTTAGAAATTCACTTGCACTGAGGCTTCGGCTTATTTGAATTTCAAATTTCGTTTTATGCTGCTTTTGCAAAGAATTATTAAAGGTGACCTCTATGAATTATGAATAAAGGTTAGAGTTGGATATGCAAGCAACGTTATAGATTTCGAAACCTTCACCACAAATACGTACAATGGAAGATTGCAATTTGTAATTCTAATTATCAATTTTTTCCACGCTTGACATTTTATTGCCTAAGTTTAGATATACACAACATGGTGTTTATTTTCAAATTATGTTCGCTCTTTTGTAAGATACAGCACATCCATTAGGACTTTTTGCATTGTTTCTACTAGTAAATGTTTGGGTTATACCCATTTAACTAAGTGATTTTAAGAAATATAAATATTAAGAAATTTTGGATCTGTCCTGAATTTTTTCAAATTGAACATATCAATATACATTTTGAAATATTACTTATTGACATGCTTTAATTTTATTTTTCATTTAGAGCAAAATTGAAATATATTGAAGACTTTCAAAAATTTACGAATTTTTTTATGTTTAGTTTTAAAGAAAAGAATATTTAAGTTTCAAAGAATTGCATTGTTTATAGATGTTTTGAATTACATCGCTCTTCGTTATCGTCACCTTTTTTATTTGTTTGCGTCAACATCTTTTTGTTGTTTTTTTTTACACCATCTCTTGCTGTATTTAAAAAATGTTTTACGCTAACCATTCCAATAACAAATATCAAAAAATTAAGATAAAATGCTTAAATAATGTTTAAAATGACGCTTGTTCTTAAAGAGGGATCTGGGACCATTTTGTTTAAATAACAAGGTCATCTAAAAGTCAACATCTTTTTCGTTCTTATTTTGAAAAAAAAAAATATTGTCAATTATGTTATGCCTTTTCTTTATAGATATGCATTTTAGGAGGAGGGGACATTGGAAGATTTAACAATAGGGCTTTTCAAACGTTTCCACTAAATTGTCATTAATAATATAAATTAGACAGATATTTGTGAATTCGAATTTCCTCTATTTTCCTTTATCAGGGAATATTAGTTATTTCCCATAGATCTGAAGCGGACTTCAGGTTTATGTTTTTCATGTGCTTTGTATATATTTAAATTTTTCTTATTGTCAAATATGTTAAGATAGTCATATACGAGGGTTGTCCCGTAAAATCGTGGACATGTTGTCTAGTTTGAAAAAAAATCATCACTGCGTTCTGAAATTTTCACCACTTTTTAGTAGATAAGTTATGAATATACATAGCAAATTTCAAATAGATATATGCATAGGTAAACAAATTGTGATATTTTATGTTATGTACTGTATCGCCCTACGGCGCACGGATGATAACGTCAAAGTGTCTAAAACAGCGTCACGTTTCATCTTTGCTAAACTTAAAGTTGGATAAGCCCCATTTAAATTTAGAAATATTATTGATTTACGTATGTGAGTATCTATAACCAGTTAAGAAACCAATAAGGCACACTCATGCGATCTTCTGAATATTTATAAGCAAGTTCCAGACAGTATTCTCACCATCATTCAACTAAAAGAAAATCTCACATCGACGGTCGACAGTGACAGCGTCCTTTGCTACAATCTGTCCATATGTTTTGTACTATCTGGGGACTCGACCACGAAGACTTCATTAAGAAAACTTTCATTTCATTTATATACTAAAGATCTGGTGATATTTTTCATATTTTCTTTCTTCTGTATTCATTTAAAGTCTCCTAAGGCATCATTACAACATCCTAATCTATCTGAACTGCTCTCCGGTGCGCCGTAACGTCATAAAAAGTCGCCATTTTTCGTGTATTGTGTTTATTACTTTCCCATGTCAAATGCTCGGGAAACTGCCAAAAATTAACCAAATGCCTTGAAATTTTTAAAAAGACGACAGAATTGATTAAGGAATCGAATTAGGATAATTTTCATCCTAATCTTATGTATTGAAAACTTTTATTACGAATTAATTCTTATGTATTCTCTAATATAACCTTGCTATTTTTACCGTGCGCCGTAGGACCGTTCCTTGTGCACATTCAAGCAGAATAAAATCTTTAGTTGAAAATATATATTATCAAAAATTTTATGATTCACTTAAATATGATGAATAAACATTTACTGAAAATTTCAGCTTAGTGCGCCCATTACTTTTTGAGAAAAACGCTTTGTCCACGATTTTATGGGACAACCCTCGTAAAGATACAAAGTTGAAAAAATACGTTTTTACCGTTTAGTCAAAAAAAAAAAAAGAAAGACTTTTTACTGATTTTTTGCTCAAATATGTACTGATCATGAGAGAATGATAAAAGATTTTTTAAAAAGCAATATTTATAACCATTATAATATTTAATAACCTTATGAATCAAAGTTTCGTACGCGTAGCACATTTGTTTGAGCGTCTGCTCTAGAGTCACGGAGGAAAGAAGTGATAGTTCGAATCTACTTTGGACGCGTGGAGACCGGTCCTGCGAATGAATCCGTATAAACTGAGGTTCCATGTCGCAGTAGTTGTTGACAAAAACGACTCAATGCTCATTGTCCATGCGTGCCATTTCCACCTCCATAAATTCGGGAATTAGTTTAAACTTTAAACCCCCCAAAGCACACAAAATTGGAAAATATTTCTTGAAATTTTGAATTTTTTTCAAAAATTTTAATTTATTTATTGTTCTGAAGAATTATAAATAAATAAAAGCATAAATTGAGATTTTCAGAAACCACGTTTTCACCACATATATTCCATTAAAGATTTTGAACTCAGTTTATCATTCATATTTGATTTTTTTAAATTATAAGGAGAAAAAAAAACATTGTATTTTTAAAAATCAATTACATCTAAATATATAAAAAAAATAATTGAAAGTATATTTTGAATATTTCTTAGTCTGGATCCAGACAATAATCCCTCTTTAACCTCTCAAACAAAACTTAAGTTTTGTTTTTTTTAAATTGTAACAAATATTTCTTTCCCATTCTTATCCTTTATTATCTAAATTTTCTTATTACTATTGCAGTGTATTGTTAAGTTTACTCTATTCGTAGAATGATTTCAGTGTTGAAATTTCAAATATTTATATGAATTTTTGGTATGCATTTTCGCACCATCTGCTATGCTAGTCTTTTTGCCAAGATCGTGTTGCTATATTATCGAAATATCTCGCGCAGATTTATACTTCAAATTCATCTCTCTGATGGAATCGTCTACATGAATAATTTCATCAATTATTATTAACATATTTACAATATCTAGTTTTGAAAACCTGAATGAGAATTGCAATACATTGCAATATAATCTATTCAAAAATTATACAATAGAAACAAAGTTATGTTATCTTTAGACTTTTAATGTTGACGTTCTTAATAGAGCATAAAATTGAATCTTAAATGCTCTTTTAAACGATGATGTGCCTAGAACAGGCGTGGAAACTGTGATTGACACATTATGTACCGTGTACTGGTCAGCTTTCTCTTTGTTACCTTTTTGAGATTATAAAGCAAATATTCATTATGCAAAACATATACATAGGAATGGTATATTCTCCTAACACGTCGGTTTAACATTATTTGACAGGACTTTGTAGCAACAACGTACTTGTGTAATTAATTATGTACATGGAAATTTTCTTTTAGAAGTTATTAAAAACTGTACTTGGATGGCGTGTTGTATATTAGGTGCTCTGCAACAGTTTAATAAAACGTGTCGAGAAATGTGTTCGAAGACTTTAGAATGACTGCATTCTATTCATCTTTGATTGACGCATTACTTTAATTAACATAATGTTGTAAAACAATATAGAATACACATAAATTGAGCAGTGATGGGTGACGAAGATCTCCAGAAAATCAAGGTATTGCCGACTGATCAGGAAAAAGAATTCGGGTCTGTCTGGCGAAAATGGATCACACGTAAAATTTCAGAGGAGAAAAGTATTTCAAGAAAACCAAAGTGGCGTACTTTATTAGATTCCCACCTGAGAAGAAAGCTCAGGAAATCCGAAACTGAAAATTCTCTGGATTCAATTGAAAAACAAGTTGACCCTGTTGAAAATGGATCTGAATTGATTAAAAAATCCAATATGTCTAAAAATATTGTGAATGATGGCAATGACGCCATTGATCATCATGATTACATTCACGAAAAACTTAAAGGAAATTTACCCAATCCAGTGAAAGTGATTCCTAAGTTTAATAGAACGTTCTCTTTACCGGAAGCTGGTATGAATTTGTCTAGTCCCCTTGTTGAAAATGTGTATATTCCAACGAAAGATTATTGTCCATACCTGGACAAACCTCTGAGGAAAAAACGAATTAACAGCGATCCAATCGAAGATGGTGCAAAAAGTGTTCCCATTGTGACGGATGATATACAGGATAATCCAATAGTTATACCTGAAAAGGATTACTGTCCCTATCTAGACAAGGCACCCCGTCCTCAAGTGAAGCAAAATGATTTCGAGGTTCGAAAATGGATACTGAAAAATGAAGACGGGGAAGACGAAGAACTTCAAGTGTTCTTTCAGGATAACACCTCATTAAAAGATAGGAGGATTTCTGTGGGGAAGAACCTGGCACCAAGATCCAATTCTCTTCCCGAAATTTCTTTTACACGCGATAAGCCACCAAAATGGATGGAACTCGTAGATATGAAGTTAGGATTCGGAGATTTTCCGGATGATATTGATAGCATTGTGGAATCTACTCCAGAAACAGAAATAACAGAAATAAAAAATAAACCCAATGATGCCGTGGACCAAGAAGTCTTCAAGGTAAGTTAATCATAACTATCAAATTAACCTAAAACAGAATAAGAATAACGTAGATTGTATTATAGGCAAAGAAAAGAGTTATATGATAAATGTTATAAAAGATATTCAGTAAGAATATTCTGTGAAAATATATAGATTTTTCAATTGCAGTGTCTCCAAGATTCGTTGTAATAGATGATATCAAGTTATGAAAAACCTTTTGCTAATTAGCAGTGAAAACTAGATTGAATGACTCAGGATAGACATGGAATAAAATTAACATAATTTAATAATCAATTAATAATATTTTTCTATTCTCTTTTGAGAGTTTTTTTTTCTTCCCCACCATTTTATGCATCAAAACATGTGCGCAGTAAAACAATTGTAAAAAAAAAAAAAGCCATGTAAGTTTAGAGATCGCAATATTTTGATATTATAATATTACAGAAATTTCGGTTTATATCAACCATATTTATTAAAAAATTAAAGTTGATTTATTGAAATTGATAGTATTTTTAATCGACTATTGTCAATAAACAATAAATGATTTGATTTACCTTAAGTTATCTGGCCAGGTAGCAAACAAACAAAGCTTAGTTCTACTTACAATTTTCTTAGATGAAAAGGGTGAATATAACCCTATATATATAATAAAATCCAAACCGAAAGGTTGTGAGTTCGAATCCTGGCCACGGCAAGCCGACGTTGTGTCCTTGGGAAACACTTTACACAGATTTCCTCACTCCACCCAAGTGTAAAAGGGGTACCTGGCTATAGAAAGATATTGTCAGAATGTTAGTGTTCTAGCGCTGATAACGGCAGCTTGCACTGAGAAAGATTCTGGATTGTTAAGGTCTGCTGGGGTAATAATGTATTGTAAAGCGCTTTGAGTAGCATTTATGCTAGAAAAGCGCTATATAAAAACAATCATTATTATTATTATTATATAATTATAAGAGATCGGTCTAAAATATCCACAATCAATGCAAATTTGTAATAAGTGTAAAAACACGTACCCTGGAAATTTCAAAGCCAGGCTGATGGGATTTGGTGCGTTAGAGGAGTAGACATCCCCTATAATGTAATTTTAATGAGGCTGTTTTTATCTGTAATCGATTAAATAAAAGAATTCACAACGTTCAATGTTATCGAATAAATTAATGTTTATTTCACAAATGTAATCATTATATCAATTAATTACAATTTGAATTGTTGATAAGTTTCTGTGGCGAAACAAACAATAATAATTTTATAATATGAATCCATGATAATATTTTGACATACAAATTTCGCAAAAGCATAGACTGATGTAAGAAGCAGTAAATCACTAAGTATAGAAAGAGAAACTAATGAATGATTCAGTTCTGTTTTGCCTGTCTAAGTTAATGGATATTTTTTTCTTTAGTGAGTACAATATCTTGCAGTGCTTTTAATTGTTTTTCATTATTCCCCGATGCTCACTCCTACTGATCCCACCTCTGATGTTTTGGAGGTCCGTGTTTGTTCTGCGATTTGTATCGTTTAATGGACTTTTGATTTTGAATACTGTTCGTTATTTCCATATGTTTCATTCCATATGGTCTAGAATATATAAAATTTAATAGATAAATTAACATGAATTGTCTAAAATTAAGAAATATTTGATAACAGTAGGCTATGTGTTTTACTAATCATTGCCTTCAGGTATATAGAATTAGATCAAGTGTTAGCAGGGATTAATTATGATGAATGGCTTCAGTTATCAAGATATGTATATCAACGAGAATAGATAATTATGTGACTTTGATACTCAGATTTATGTGTCACCAGTACAATGTTTTCCTAAGAGTTTTCGAACGCCAATTTTTAAAGAATATCAGTCTTCTTTTCAGAGTCTATAAACCCCACATTATTTTATTCAAAGTTAAAAAAAAATTATACCAAATATGTAAATGCACTGCATTGTTTCAATTATTATTCATTGAAAAGATATCATAATACATATAAAATGCATATGTTGGTTTTAAATAAAAGTGGAAAATGTTATTTTGATTAATAATGATAAAGAAATAAGGACTGATGGCATATTTCAGAATAAGCGATTAAATAACATAACTTAATGATGGATTAGCTAAATAACAGTTGTCTCTGATAACATAAATATCTCTTAAACAGCAAATTAATAATCATAATTACGATTATCAGTGTCTAAAATGTATTTAATTGTAAATGAATTTACTTGTTATTCCAAGAATTGTTTTTAATGTAATGAAATGTAAATCACCATTTTTAATAGTTTTTTTTCTCTTTTAATAATAATTTGATTAAATTTACAATTTAAGTACATTATAAAAACGAAAATTAAATATCAGAAAAGTTGTGTGACACGATTTGCACCGATTGATGTTCAGGAGATTAACATTCAAATTATTTATATTGGTCCAATTGACTTTGTTGTGTGATTACTTTTCTGTATCTTCATTTTTAATCCAAAGTGTAGTGATTCATTACTAATTCTAAAACAAAATCTATTTGTGAATTTAATGAGAACCATCTGACTCCGTGTTAGTATATTTCTCGCCATGTTATTTATTTGTGATAAATGTTTCTCATTAAATTATTATAATGATAGTTAAATGACTCTAAATGACCTCCTCAGTAATTTTATCTTTTATATCTTTAACATTCGCAAACTTAACATCTTGGTTTTTTTCTGTGAATAGTAATTTAGTTTTATCAATTCATGTCAACACACTAGAAATACACGAAATAAAATAGGCTATTAATTTGATTTACGTTTATAATGTGAACATGTTCAAGGCCCTTAAACATTTGACTTGACTAAATTATATTTTCAACCTGAATAGTATTTAAGATTATTCAATTCCTTCATTCAATGAATGCTTTAAGCTGGCGTTTTGAATAGAAGAAACATCCCATTTGTAATACTTAACATAATTGGATATGTAAAAATTAATATGAAAAAAAGGGAAAATAACGAACATTGATCGATCTCGTAAATCTATGAACGATACAAATTGGTGAACATGGCATGAAACACAGACCAGTGGAAATTTCATAGATGAATGAGGTGCCTATGAGGAAGAAGCATCCCCCGTCGACCGCCTTGAGTCTTATGTAATTGTATTGATGAGCTAGACAGATTGAGAATTGAGTATTGATATTACAATAAAACATAACTCTAAAGTTTAAAAATGTATTATATCTTAATTTATACTGTTGCAAATTTTAACATTTTAGAAATAAAGGTTTTTGGCATTGCACTCCATGTAACTATTTAGAAACGAAGCATTCATTCGCGTTATAAATAAATGATGAATTGAAATAAATAATTCATTAACTTTGTTTAACAGAAATTCATCATATACGTACATCAGCCATATGTTTTCTTTTCAGTTCTCTTTACGTTTATATTAATAGTAGATATACTAAAGATGGGTGTGAATGGTCGATAGGGAATACTGCTTATTCATGACCCAAGATCCCTCCTCTGTATTCATAGCCCTTTTGCTAAGGCTGTTAATTTTACAGTTTTAGAATGATCACTGGTCATTAATTATTTTCAAATTCAAAATCTATAGTACCAAAGATACGTATATGTACATGTAATAAATTCAAAGTGAGTATACATGTATGTTACAGCAATTTCTACAACCTCGTTTAAAGTCAGCATTTCTAACAGTCGTTGGCCGTTATACAGACCTTGTTATCAAATTAAATTGATAATTGGTACGTATTTTGCTGACTTTTATACTTCATGTTAGGCCTCTGGTTTATATAGAGTTGACTACACTATGTATCATCGATTAATTCATAAGGCTCACACTTCTAAGGCACCTGATTCCACCTCTGATATTTCCAGGGATCCCTGTCTTATGCCCTCTTCATATATTGTATTGTTTCTATTTTTTAAGATCTATAAATGTTTTCTTCACTTTACAGTTTTAAGCGTAGAGTAAAGACTTGTACACGTAGCATACATGTATCTATTCTTAGTCTATCGTTTAGAAGAAAAACTTAGAAAACTTGGTTGTGCTTTATCATCAATTTCACTTGAAATATAGTAAGAGTATAAAGAAGAGATAATAAAGAATAAAAAGGTATCTAAAAAATGAATAACTGATAAAAATTTATTGCAGAGGAAAAATTCAGAGATAGTACATGGCAATTTAAGGTGTATACATGTATCTTTCTCGATACATTTCATTTCATCAATATTTTATTATGTTAAATTACATAATTGGATTGGACATCAGGCATGGCCTATATAAGTCCTCTCCAAGGTCAAGGTTACAAATGTAAAGAATATTGACAATAATTTACAATGATGGAATAATACTTATTCAGTTACTTCATTTTCTTTTCTTAACTATATATGGGAAAGCAGAATGAAAAAAGTAGATTAAGTTATACAGAAGAATTATTAATAAGTTTGTATACTCGCTATGAGATATAATGATAAGGAAGTAAAAAAAAATGCAAACAAACAACAAACAGAATAAATAAATAAATAATAAAGTGCAAAGGATAAATATGCATGAAAAATAGAAAACTGAAGAAAGATTAACATTTACAAAAGACAAATAAAT
>PRKT01000028.1:1388321-1428882 GCA_003671525.1 Saccostrea glomerata
TATATATAGCATGATTTTACCAAATTTACATAAATAATTTAACTCAACTGGATATTGGCTAATCCGAATTTTCTCTGTCTTCTTTAATTTTAAGGATATATTAGTTATTCTAATATGCTTCCTATATTTAACTTTTTCTGTTTTTCACATATAATAAAGTAGTCTTATAAATGTACAAAATGATACAAAAACAAAAAGTTTTGATCGTTTACTAAGAGAGAAAAAAATCTTTTTATGGCTTTATAGCTCAAATCTGCACTTAAATAGGAAGCTTTTAAAAGCTAATAAAGTTCTAGTTTGTTTGAAAAATCATATTTATTTGAAATATTTTGAAAGTTTAGTCCCTCATTATTAATCTAACTTACATTTGAAAATTTCTCCAAGTCTTCGATTGTGTAGAAATTAAAACTAAATTCATTGTTCTATTATAATTTTGAGAGGCAGAAAAGAAGATATTTTCATACGCCACCATTCCGCCAAAATATAGTCCCTGCTAGTTTTCAAACGCAGTTTACCATTTCCATTTAAAGTTGTACAATTGTGATGAGGACAGAAAAATATGGTCTTTTTAATTTCTTACACCTCAATATATAAGACATATAAGCAAATATACTTTTAATAGTCAGAAACCAGAGAAGAATCCTTCCTTAAGTTCCTTAGAGAAATACTATCAAAACATTTGGTAGAGAGGGGGGTCCTTAAAAATCAATAATTGTTTTATTGAATCTTTCCTTGAACATCCAAATTCTTCAAATCTTTTGTTACGTAGGCTGTGATTGTGAAATGATTCTTTTACACCTAACAAATTGATTAATGATAAGCAAACCTAAATTAACGTCTTATAATTAGTGACTGCCTTCAATTACGCCAAAGATACAATTAAAATCGAATCATTTATAAAAAAAAAAGTTACTTGACCTTTTAAAAAGGCATCTTTTGAACGGAATGTATAATTGATAAAGTCAGTTTATCTATTCTATGGATATGACTACAAAAAGAAATATTCTTTTACATTGCATGTGATTGTTAAAAAGAATGAAAGCATTACAAGGCAATATAAATTTAGATATCAAAGCATTTAAGGACGTTCGATCCTAAGATTTTGAGCGTATTTTGGTCAGGTCCTTTATTTATAAAAATTCTGCATCATTTTTAAGTTCTAACATTAAATCTGAATTCTACAGTGCAAATTTAACTATATTCAATGAAAAAACCTCGATTAAATTCCATTCAAGTAGAATTAAGCTAGGGACTATATTTTGTGGCGGAAGGTTTTTTAGACGAAAATGATCAGTTTTTCCATTTTGAACTAAAACAGTACTGCTAATTTTGGATTTCTGTTTTTCCATCTTGGTTGCACACAAAGCTGTTTTTTGCAGTGAAATGTGTAATGCTGGTTCTGAAATATCTATTAAATTATTTCTTATAAATTCTATCAGCAAAGTGTGACAAATAAAGTAAACATATTCTAAAAATCCGGGAAAAAATTGAGCCAATTTTAACGAAAAATTGACACCTTTTTAGTAATACCGGTATCTAAAAATCTACATCATATACCCCCACTTTTGATGTCCTTTTCTGTATATTCAAGATAAATTTGACCTATTTGCTTAAAATCAGAAAAAAGTTTAAGGCTTTAAAATAATTTTCTTGCTTATTAAATTTTCAATGCCAGAAAATAACTTTTTATCAGTGCAGAAAGGTCAAATAATTGATTATGCCAAGCAATTTGAAACTTTTTTTCTTAGTCACAATTTTTTAGTGTCTTTTTTTAAAACAAACTTAGAGTTCATTTTGTTTCATTTTGTTTCATGCTTTAATTGGATAAAAATATTGGAGGGAAAATTTAATTTTTAATTAAGACACAAATTTCAGTGCAAAAAGGTCATATTAAATGTACTGTAGCGCCAAAAGAAGCCTATTGACCCCCTTTTTTGATTTGAATTTTAATTAAGCTATGTATGTAGAAATTAAAAATACACTCGGCAAAAAAAATTTAAGACTTTAAATATCAGGATCGAACGTCGTTAAGAGTAGGAGCGAATAAAGTATATAAATGAATGCTTTAATAAAGGTTTTTTGATCATGTACATTTTAGCGGGAATCATTAGTTCACCTACTCATACAAAAATAAACAGATGAGTTGAACGCAAATAAGTTTAAAATACAAGTTGAAATTCTCCTTCAATATTAAAGTCTTAAGTCAGGACCATGCAATTTTTATTCGTTCAAGAAAATGGAGGTGTTTTTAGTTATTGCGGAAATGGACACGTGTGTTCTATGAATAAGGATAAAATATATGCAGGAAAAAGTATACACACTGAATTAGATTTGTCCCTTTAACCGATCATGAGAAAGGACACATGGCGACTGTGACTGGTCGACAGGGAATGCTCTCTTCTACATTGCACCTGATCCTACTTTAATATATTCAGAGGCCAGGTTCTGCTCTGCGCCGACTCTGTATAGTTCTGATTTTTATCTAGAACGATTTCGATTCGTTAATTTAACATTTTTTGAAACATCATTTATCTTTTGTTTTAATGAGGAAATGAGAAAAGTATTTTTGTATTGATATTTTAAATTATTTAAATGATTAAACCGTTGATTTTTAACTTTTTTGTTTTATTTAAATTTGATATTTTAATTTATGAAATGTGAAGGAATTACTTCATTAAAAGATCCTTATTATGAAGGGTAAAAGGTTTCATAAACTTCCTCTTTGTATTTTGTTAAAATAAATCTTCTTTTCTTTGTGGTAAACATTTGTGTGTGGAGTTTTTCTGCAACTAATTATAAGCAATACTATTTTGTTTTGTCAAGCGTCCTTATACTTCAATTTTGACTTTTTAAGAAATAGACAGAACTTGACATTTACGTATCGTGATGCCTTGTCACGTCGATTGTTGATTTATTTAGGAAAACAAATTTTAATTGTTAAAAACACAAATCATTTATTTCAGGAACCTTGAAAACAGAAAGCATGTTTACAAACATATTTACGCTCTAACAAAGTGATGAAGCAAATTTTAATGTATCATAAATATAATAATATAGACAAAAATGAACAGCTTTATTTTCCCCTTTGAAGCCTGCCTTGAGATATACCCCGTCCCAGCCATGGTGGCTTCCCGGAATGTTAGGTTCCCTCCGGGACACTCCGGATTTCGGAAAATACTCCCGCTTCTCCTCATTTTCTACCTTTGCCCGATCCACGACGGCGTCAGAGCTCACCAAGGAGCCATCTGAGGAGAACCTCCGGCGGAGGAATACAGTAGTCGTCATCCTGATGATCATTGCTGTACTAGCCGCCATAGCTGTCATTCTTGGCATTACACTCTACTTTCTGTACCATAAAGGTAATACAACAAGGAGGAATACTTTCTATTTAATTGTTAATTAGCAAAACAAGCATAATGAAACACCACATTCTCTTGTTTAAATACCTCTAAATTACACTAATTCCTTTAATTTCAATACAATAAATTATATGATAATGACTATTAAAATATTTTCGCAGCAATAATCCGAGCCCACATTGATTTAACCATTTATAATCGCAATTTCACCGACGCAATGGACAACCATACATCATCTGATTTTAGAAACATAGCTGAACCTTTATGTGACGAAGTGAGTATAATTAGTATCTTATTTGTTGCTACTGAAGCTTCACTTTTGACTTTGAATATTCATACTATTTGTGTTTTATACTTGCAGATGGACAAATATTTCTTTACCAGTAAATTTAAATATTTCTACCTCCAGTGCAAAGTTCATGACCTCAAGTAAGTGATAATTGAAAAATAATCATTTTTTCTTAATATTTAACTCAGTCGTATTATATTACTCGAAATCTATTTACAGAGATAACGGCGGGAAAGTAGGCGTGTACTTTACCGTAGACTTCCTGGACAATATTTACACACAGAACGTTAAGGATATACAGGATGTTATTCTAAAGAAGTCTGGGCGACTTGTTAAGGACAATGCCTTATTCCTCGTCATCCGGGACTTCTTGGTTTACATAAAGAGCTTCGGCATACGACTCGAAAAGATACCAACAGATGGGCCAATCAACCTGCCCCGTATTCCATTCTACGGTACAGTATGATATACTGATAACTTCATGTTTTCTTCATCCATTTTAGAATTTGTGTCTGTTTATCCTGATAAAGAAAATGTCTGTTTTCCATTAAATAAATATATGCAAGGTAAAAGGTGTTTGCAATTTGCATGAAATATCGCTTTATTTTGCAATCATTTGTCTTTTCCATTATGATTTATTCAGAAACATACATCTTTAAATATCTAATAGAGTAAATATTTCACTTAATAATCACCCAAAGCTTGCTTTCATATACATCAGCAAAAATTAAGGACCTCATGGAATATACCATAATACATGTACCAATTGAATTTTCAATAAATTCATCATTAGCGGACAATACTCTTACTATTTCGAGTACGGAAACAACCCCAGAAGATGTAATATCCACATCTTCTACGACAAAAGCAGAACCAGAAACAAGTAAAATTCCAAATTCACTCGAAGAGTTAATGACCACTAGCGAAAAAACAAACGTCACTACACCCATGATATCAACAACTAGTATAGCGCCATCTCTTAGAGTAGGCGCACTTAAAGAGGAGACAACTACAATTTCTACTACCACCGAGAAAACAAGTACCATCACACCTCTATCTTCAACATCAAGTAAAGTACCAACATTGAGAATAGGAACATTTAAAGAAGATACCACTTCCACAACTACTACCAGCACGAGTACTACAACTACGTCACTTCCGCTGACAACCACTCTTTTTAGTCCTAATTATTGGGATTTATTATTGAACAGATACGGATTAAGGAAAGGTGTCGTGGAAGAGGGTTCATCTCTTCCAAAACCACCGGAAAAACTTGGTGAGAATGTGCACAACTATTACCTCGACCCTCCACACGCCATTTTCCATATAACCAGCTATTCTAGAATCCTGGTCAGAATGTGCGAAACTGTCACTTAGAACCCATAGACGCCATCTTCTATATAACCAGCTATATATTTTAGAAATCTGTTCAAGACTATCATCTATAGACCCATCTAGACGCCATTTTCCATATCCAGCTTTCTTAGAAAACCTGTTAGAATGTGCGAAACTGTCAAATAGAATCCTCTAGACGCCATTTTTCCATATAATCAGCTTTCAGTAGTAGCGTACCCCTGCACACAGACCTTAATATATGCATATATAAAACACTTATGTCTTGTGTAGACTGTTCATTTAGCCTTTCACTAATAGCAGCAACACTTTCATTTAAATATTTAACGTATTTGTTTAATATCATGTTGGCATAGAGAATTTTATAACCGAAAATGAATTGTTCCCTATTTTTATAACAATATAAGGATAAATATCAACTAAAGTATGTTATTTTAGATAATAACCGGTGGTGGTAATCTTAATAGCAAAACATGTATTACATGTATAATAGACATTACAATACATTTAATGAGAGAAAGTGTCTGGTGGAATTCTTAATAATTGATAAACTATGAAGGATTAAGGTAACATAAAAAACTCTTTATAATTTAAAGATGACAAATGTTCGGAGGAACCGTGTCTGAATAACGCCACATGTATAAGTCATGGAGTCACTCTCTATAGCTGTGTCTGTGACAAAGGCTGGAAAGGAACACGCTGTGAAACAGGTAGATTACATCAGATCTAAAATTATCACTCGCAGGCCCTCAAGAATCATTGCATAATCTTTTAATAAAAGACTTGCAAAAATTTTAATGATTTTTTTAACAACCAAATTAAACAATATACAGAAATAATCAAAAAATCATTTGTAAATCGTATTTAGATATCAACGAATGTACTAAGTATCCCTGCAAAAATAACGGGACATGCATTAATACCGATGGAAGTTACCTTTGCCTATGTGATGAAGGATGGACAGCCAAAAATTGCACAAAGGGTAAATTTATAAAACTTAGACAATGTAATATTTTTTTCATGGAAGCACATAAAATGCATATTTGAATATTTTTAATTGAAATTGAAATTTTTGAACCCCTTTTGTGTTTTTAGATAAAAACGAGTGTGAAAAATTTCCTTGTCATAATAATGGGACCTGTGTAAATACTGATGGATCTTATTTCTGTGATTGTCCACCAGGCTGGACAGGGCACAACTGTTATAATGGCAAGTGTACACCATTGGGAAGAAACAGAACCATATATATCATTGGTTTTTATAAATATCTCAATGATTTTGAAATAAGGAGATTTAATAAAAACTCTAAAACTTTAAAATGTCGTTCTATTTAGCAAATTTTTAATTTAAAATTTATAGCTTACTTTTATTTAATTTCTTCAAGATGTCCAAGAGTGTTCTACGTTAGACCCTTGTCAGAATAACGGTTCCTGTATCAATAATAACGGTTCCTACGTTTGTCAATGTGTGGAAGGCTGGCAGGGACAACATTGCCAAGATGGTAGGATTTATTAATGAAACATTATCCCATGATCTGAGTTTCAACATATAAAATCCCCTGGAATAATTACAGATACCTGAAAAATTGAAAATTAATTTTGAAATGTTAGGGACAGATTTATTTTTAAGTTCCTCGTTATTTTTAGATCAAAATGAATGTCTTTTGTCTCCTTGTCAACACAATGGTAGTTGTGCTAACACCCCAGGATCTTACACGTGTGATTGTACCGAAGGATGGCAGGATAAGCATTGCCAAAAAGGTACTTATACATACATCAAAGTGATATATTCCTATAATGTACTTTTTACCTATGTTTAAAGTACAAAAAAATTCAATACACTTATTGTTCTTTTTGAGGTTTTATGATAGCGAATATTGAATAATCATTAATGAGTCTACATGCATTATTCATTTTTTTCTTAATATTTTCCAGACGTGAATGAATGTAACACTTTCCCTTGTCTTAACAATGGTACATGTATAAACAATGAAGGGTCCTACACATGTAACTGTACGGAGGGCTGGAAAGGCAAAAACTGTGAAGATGACATCAATGAATGTACGGAAACCCAGCCGTGTCAGAATAATGGCACTTGTTCCAACAACGACGGTTCTTATACCTGTAGCTGTGTACAGGGCTGGCAGGGGAAGAATTGTCAAGATGGTAAATTATAAAATAATCAAAGGAAAATTGAATAGAAATAAAAACTGATCAAACAGATTAAAGATTTGCATCGAGTAGAGTCTATTTTTTAATAATGTTTATTTGTTTTAAGATCAGGATGAATGTGAGTTATACCCTTGTCAAAATAACGGTAGCTGCGTAAATAGCATTGGATCTTTTGACTGTAACTGTACGGAAGGCTGGCAGGGACACACCTGTAGTAAAGGTAAATGTGCCATCTGTTTTATTAATAATATGGAAGTTACCTGAGCAATAATTTACATGATGATTTAGCGCACATCAGAGATGAATGTCAATGACCTTTTTTTTATTTATTTTTTTTATGAACAATGACCCTTGAATAAAAAGAAATGTTTATCCAATTTGCAGATATTGACGAATGTGTAATTTCCGCTCCCTGTCAAAACAACGGAACTTGTATAAATAATAATGGCTCCTACGTTTGTGACTGCACGGAGGGGTTTGTTGGAAGACACTGTATGGAAGGTGAAATAAAAATAGCCCACCTCATAAGCACCCATTTGTCATTTTGATCATTTATCATTTTATTTATGAGATAAACCGGACGTAAAGAAACCGATTCAATCTAGTAAAGAATAAATCTAAAATTTAAAGAAAGGAGAAATCCTATTTGTCCAATTCTTTATCCAGGAATTCTATAGTATTTTGATAAATGACCAGTAATTATTCATTTTAATTCTGTAATAAATTCAAATAACATCTTTTTTTACGTGTCATTTTTAGTTTATGATTATACGTACCTCTTATATATTTTGATAAGTTTCAATTGGCGTGAATTTTTCATTGGATGTTTTTTTTTAATTCAAAAGATAGAAACGAATGTGAGAAACTTGGATTGTGTGAGAACGGGGGCACCTGCCACAATAATAATGGTTCTTACGTCTGTATGTGTACAGAGGGCTGGCAAGGACAACATTGTGAAAAAGGTGCATAAAAATAACAGTACAATATATATGGAAGTATAAATACTATTGTAATTAATATTATGTTCGAAGAGAAATGACAGAAAAATTGTCTTCGCTAAGTATTAAATTATAAACTGATGATTTAAAAATTATGAAATATATTTGATAAAGATTTACTCTTTTTTCATATTTTAAGATAAAGACGAATGCAAACAATATCCTTGTCAAAATAATGGAACATGCATCAACACTGTTGGCTCCTATATGTGTAATTGTACCCCAGGATGGTCCAGTCAAGACTGCAAGATTGGTACTGTCTATTGGAAAATTGCAAATAAATTAGAATTAAAACATTTTTGTGTCAGAAAAAATTGATCTCATTACTGAAATTTAAATTTTTTATGAATGTAGATGTAGATGAATGCAGAGACACGAGTTTATGTCAAAACAATGGTACCTGCCATAACAACAATGGGTCTTATTCGTGTGAATGTATGGAAGGCTGGCAGGGCCAGCACTGTCAGGAAGGTGAGAGAGGAAATCTTGAATCCTGGAAATGCTGAATGATAAATAAAATAAAAGAGAACTTTGAAAAACAAAGTCGAAAGGATCTGCAATTTTAGCACTATATTGTTTCAGATACAAATGAATGTGACGTCATAGGACTGTGTGAAAATAACGGAACGTGTGTGAACAGTAACGGTTCTTATTCGTGTTCCTGTTCTCCAGGATGGCAAGACAAACACTGCCAACAAGGTAGCCATATATTAAGCATGGTGTGTTAATATTCCTAATAAAGGGACCTTGTATTTGTATGTTATGGAAATTTTATTTATAAGATGTAAGGATTTGATTTCCAGGTCAACTTTGAATATATTTACTTCACTGATTGTGGAATGTGGTCTTTGATTTATTAAGTGGTACCAATGTTTGCTGTTCATTTAATCTTTTGTTTACATTAAAAAATGAAGTTTTAAAAAGATACAAGGATTTACTTATACTTTTAAAATAAAAGTCAAATATGGTTTTACAGTAATCAATATAATATGTTTTTAGATGTAGATGAGTGTAGATTATTTCCCTGCCAAAACAATGGAACTTGTATCAATACTGAGGGATCTTACACCTGTAACTGCACAAAAGGCTGGAGCAACACAGACTGTTTAGAAGGTGAGGGTTAAAATAAGAAACGAATAATATGACCAAATAATGTGACCCAATTTAACCGTGTATATGAGGAAATATCTTTGCTTTCTTTAACACTGTATTCAGTTGCGATACAAGCCCATGATAACAACACTTGATACTTTTAGAAGACAAAAAATTTAACAAGTCAAAAAGCACTTATTTCTGAAAATACACTTTTTTTTTTAGTTTTCAAGGTAAATTAGGTATTTGAAAAAAAATGATTTTTTTAATATGAGATGAATTTATCTTGTTCCGTTGAATTATTACTTTGCAAATTAAAAAAATAAACAGCAAGGGGTGTCAATGGGACTCTTAATGCGTCAAATCAAATACTAAAAGACATCAAATAAAATTAACAAAAAATTGTTGTCGCCTTCCGAGGTTACTTGTTTTTGGGATCTACTCACACTATGATATGATTGTTATTTACAGATGTTAATGAGTGTATGCAGTTTAGCCCGTGTCAAAATAATGGTACTTGTTTTAACAATAACGGTTCCTACACATGTGATTGTACGGAGGGCTGGCAAGGACATGACTGTGAAAAAGGTTTATTTTTAAGTCTTGTTTATAAATGTGAATTTTGAAATACAGGAAAAGCGTGAAAAAATTATTATAATTTTATTTAAAAACAAATTTAATATTCAGCATAAAAAAAATAATTTATATTTGAATGTAATTTAAATCACTAGGGAGTTCACAGAAATATTTTTTTATTCTTTTTTTTATTCAGCTCAACTTTACGTAGATTTCCCAAATCTTTAATTTGTAACAGTATTGTGAATTTAAGTTGTGACTGTACAGTATGTGTATTAAACAATGAATACCTATTATGCCTACAAAATATGATATAAACACATTATTTTCTTTATTTTTAGATATTGATGAATGTAAAGTGTATGGTCCCTGTCAGAATAACGGTACTTGTAACAACAGTGCTGGCTCTTATACTTGTGATTGTATGGAGGGTTGGCAGGGGCATAACTGTAATAAAGGTAAATACTTTGATTATTATAGAAAAGTCGGAAATCAATTAAATGGTTCCTACAAATGTGTCTGTACGGAGGGTTGGCAGGGATATGACTGTCAAGATGGTATTTTTATTTTTAAATTAATACAATTATTGATTATGATCATGTTTATTTGGGATTTTTAAAACCTTTTTGAGTGTTTATCGGTATCAAATGGTAGCGATGATTTATTTGTTTTAACGGTTGTTGATCTTTTTTTCAAAATTACAGATGTGGATGAGTGTAAATTTATCAGACCATGTCATAACAATGCAACATGTATTAACAATAATGGATCCTTTGTATGTAATTGCACGGAGGGATGGCAGGGACAACATTGTGTACAAGGTGGGTTGAGAGCCCAAGAATCTTGATCCGTATAAATTATAACCCATCCTTTGTAGTACGTGAGATTCATCGACTTTTCAAAATGTTCAAATAGTTTTCCTTTTGTTCTTTTAGATATTGATGAATGTAATTTCTTTCCTTGTGGGAACAATGGAACTTGTATAAACAATAATGGATCTTATACGTGTAATTGTACGGAAGGATGGACGGAGAAAGATTGTATAAGTGGTAAAAAAAAATAAGTGTAACTTTCATTACATAAGTAAATGATATTAAGCTTTGGATAATGAGATATATAAAAATAATATCGTTACGGAAATATTCCATTTTTTTTTTTAGATATAAATGAATGTGAAAAGTTTCATCCATGCCAAAACAACGGTACTTGCATCAACAATAATGGATCCTATTTTTGTAACTGTATGGAGGGTTGGCAGGGACATGACTGTGACACTGGTATTTGTCTAAATATTTTTGTGTGTTGAATATTAATGATGTTTTTTTAAAATTCAAAACATTATATTTCATACAAATTTATGCTATAGATCGCCTGGAATGTGAATCGTTTCCTTGTGAAAACAATGGAACTTGTATCAACACTCTTGGATCATATACCTGTAATTGTACACAAGGATGGAGTAACAAAGACTGCAAAGAAGGTATGATCCTGTATCTAACATTTACTGTATATGAAATATCACAGACATATATCATTTTTAGACATGCAATTTATCGATGCAACGGATTGATTTAAATGATGGATTGGTAATATCAATATATTTTATATATTTTAAAGTTTCCAGCACCCGTTTTGAAGTGTTATTCTTAACATGATATCGTTATGATTTCTTTCAGATGTGAATGAATGTGAACAATTTAGACCATGTCAAAACAATGCTACATGTTTAAACAATAACGGTTCATATGCCTGCGAATGTACGGAAGGGTGGCAGGGACATGATTGCGAAAAAGGTAAAATTAATATTTAACTATATTAAAAAATAATTTTCATGCCACATGTGCGTATGAATAAAAAATAATCTCTCTTTGATGAAGAATATTCTTTTTCATTCCAGACATTGATGAATGCGACATGTTTTATCCATGTGATAACAACGCAAGATGTATTAACAACAATGGATCCTACGTTTGTAATTGTACGGAGGGCTGGCAGGGACAGCATTGCGATCAAGGTGTTTATTTTTTTAATGTTATAGATACTTTAAAGAATAATAAATATATGAAAAAAGACTTAATAGAAACTTATATATTTTCTATGTTTACCCGTAGATATTGATGAATGTGAATATTCTCCATGTATGAACAATGGGACTTGTATAAACATTAATGGATCCTATACATGTAACTGTACAACTGGGTGGACGGATAAAGACTGCATAGAAGGTTATATAGTTATCTTAATTGAATTTATAAAAGATTGTTTGAAAGGAAAATATATTAGAATTTTCTTTTATATATATATTTTCCATCACTGTTAATTTGTATTAATATAATACACTTTTGTGAAGTATTTTTCATTTCATGACATTTCAGATGTAAATGAATGTGACCAGTTACGTCCATGCCAAAATAATGGCACATGTATTAACAATAACGGTTCCTACACATGTGACTGTATGGAGGGCTGGCAGGGACATGACTGCAAGGACGGTAGGGATTCTCTTTAGATATTTGAAATATAAGATACTAAGAGATTAGAATTTTTCTATTAAAATATGTGAAAAATAATTATTGATTATTGTCTTCTAGTGATATACTGATATTCATTATCCAATTTTTTATTTAAGACATGAAAGCATTACCATATGTTTTTGAATCTGGTGCAAAGTTTTTTTTATTTTAATGTACTTCTGTATTTTAGATATTGATGAATGTACAATTTTTATGCCGTGCTACAATAATGCAACATGTTTAAATAACAATGGATCTTACGTGTGCAATTGCATGAAGGGCTGGCAGGGACATGACTGCGAAAAGGGTATTTCATTTTTAATAATTATAACAATATACGATAAACTGATAGAAGATCTTTGATTTCTTTTCAAGCGAATATGATATAGATGATAAGCCATGACTTATTTCAGTAAGGAAAGAAAGTTTGAATATTTTATCATAAAACTATTTATTCAACATATTGTTTCATTTTTTTAAGATGTTGACGAGTGTAAAATTTTCATGCCATGTGAGAACAATGCAACTTGTGTAAATAACAACGGATCATATGTGTGTAATTGTACAGAGGGTTGGCAGGGACAGCATTGTGACCAAGGTAGGATCAATTTCATTCTTTCCGTTTTTTCTTCATTTCTCTTTAAATAACTCAATTGTAAATTACAATCTGAAAACAATGTCTCAACTTCCAAGCATCATATGCATTATTCATCTCTAAAAACCTTATTCATAAGTGAAACGAAAATTGCATCCGTAAAAATAAGAAGGAATCTGTAGAAAAATCACCCTTTTCACAATTGAAACCTTCCCACCCGGCACTGCAGTCGCAAGAGTATGACCCTTCATTGTTTATACAGGTTCCGTTATGTTGACACGGAGAATAGCGGGTGCATTCATCTACATCTTAAGAGAAAGACTTTTGTGAATTTCCTATACATATAAATCTTTTAAATTTTTATATTTAATTGAAAATATGTTTCAAGGTATGAGACATACACATAGAATATGTGACACTGATTTGAAATGAGATACTATGTACCTGATTGACAATTTTTATCTCCCCATCCCTCGGTACAAACGCACGTGTAGGAACCATTGTTGTTAACACAAGTACCGTTATTTTGGCATGGAGGGTTAACGATACATTCGTCTACATCTAGGCAATTAAAAATAAGATAACTAATATAACTCGTATTAGAAATACCGTTTGAACTATAACATAAATTGTTTCGTTATTTCTACAAGGCGAGGGTTTGCATTCAACAGCATTTGACTTTAGCAACGGTTCTGTCTCTTGTATGATTAAATAATTATAGATGAAAATAATGTTGATGTAATTTCGAAAAATTTGAAGAATTATAAGTAAGACTATATAAGTTGTCATGTACAGACACAACATACCTGATTCACAGTGTTTTCCTAGCCAGCCATTCGCACAGTGACACTCGTAAGACCCAAAACTGTTAATGCAGGTCCCATTGTTCTCACACGGTTCATTTACAATACATTCATCAACATCTATTGAAGAAAAATGAAATTAACATGTATTCTGGCCTCTCTGTAATATTTATTAAAACCCATAATATATGAGATTTTTAATATTTAGACATATACTGAGAAGTATTGTGATATGAACTGTATCAATATGAGAAAGATAAGATAAGGTTTATTTACAGTCAGGTACATCAACAAGATCAGGGATCCATAAATTAATAAGTAAACACTCTACAGCCTCAGGTTATATACATTTTTATATATATTTTTATATAATTTTCTTATGTACTCCATAATTTACATACCGTCTTCACAATGTTGTCCCTGAAAGCCTTCCAGACATTCACATGTGTAGGATCCATTATTGTTGTGACATGTTCCGTTGTTTTCACCCTTTTTTTTCCAGGGATAGACTATAAAAAATCCATTTTACTTTAAGATTTTTTTTATGCAGATGAAGACGAATGTGAGTTGTATTCACCCTGTGACCATGGTTTCTGTATCAACACCAATGGATCCTATATCTGTGACTGTGAGGACGGATGGCAAGGGCAAAACTGCACAGAAGGTTATATCTAATTTCAAACTCAACTGTATGATTCAGCGCGGAACAGTTACTTGGGAAGGAAAATGGGCTATTAAAAACTCGACTTGACTAACTTTCATTATATGATTTGGAAGATATTTTCATTAATGCTCATGATTTTTTAAATTATTTTTTTAATTGAGGAGATATTCTTTTTCTACACACTAGACGCTAACGAGTGTCAGCTGATTGGTGTTTGTGAAAATGGCGGGAGTTGTTTGAATACTAACGGATCATATGCATGCCGATGTACAGAGGGCTGGGAGGGACAACATTGTGAAAACGGTTAGTTATTTAATTTCAAACTCTTTGTATTATTTTTATGTTATAATGAAAATAACAAGTAATATATGGTTTTATATGATGAATAATAGTAGTTTTGTATGCTTTCAATATGTTTTTCATCCCTGTTTTTGCAGGGTCTAATTATAAGAAGGTGTCATTTTATTTTATTTTTTTTTCTTTGTAGACATAAATGAATGTAGTGTGACACAGCCATGTCAGAACAATGGAACCTGTGAAAATACGTTTGGTTCTTACATCTGTAACTGCCAACAAGGCTGGCAGGGTCAAAATTGTCACAAAGGTAAATAATTAATTATCATAGTTATCTATAAGATTATAACGCATGTAAATAAACAAACTTTTTATGTGATTATTGATGTTACAGATGTGAACGAATGTAATATCGAACCGTGTGAAAACAACGGAACATGTCACAACAATAATGGATCCTACACATGTGAATGTCTGGAAGGCTTTCAGGGACAACATTGTGAAGACGGTATGTAAATTATGGAGTACATAAGAAAATTATATAAAAATATATATAAAAATGTATATAACCTGAGGTTGTAGAGTGTTTACTTATTAATTTATGGATCCCTGATCTTGTTGATGTACCTGACTGTAAATAAACCTTATCTTATCTTTCTCATATTGATACAGTTCACTAATGGCACATGTTTCAACAATAACGGTTCCTACACTTGTGACTGTATGGAGGGCTGGCAGGGACATGACTGCGAAAAGGGTATGAAGTATTTTAACTTTTTAGGCCATATTTCTTATGCTTGTCGATGAAAGCTAGGAATGGTGCGAACATGTCCTCAACAATAAGAGAGAAAATAATATTAAACTTTCGAATAATCTTTCCAAAATTCAATTTCAAACTAAAAATCTCAAATTGAAATTCCTATCATTTTTTTTCAGATGTCAATGAATGTAATTTCTCTCCCTGTCAAAATAATGGAACCTGCATTAACAATGATGGATCTTACACATGTAATTGTACAGAAGGATGGACGACTAAAGACTGCAAAGAAGGTTTGAATGCATCTTTGAAGAAGCCTTTCTTTTTCGAGGAGATTATATTTTCATGTAACAAATACTTTTCAAATTTTAATTAAAATTCCTCGATTTTGATTTCTCCTTTCAGATATCGATGAATGTCTGACGATAAGGCCTTGTTTAAATAATGGAACATGTATCAACAATAATGGATCATACCATTGTAATTGTTCCCTGGGTTGGCAAGGATACACCTGCAAGAAAGGTAAAATTTTAACTTTTGAGCTGAAATTAAATAGAAACCTGTAATAAGTCGATTTTATTACATATCTGAATTCATTTTATTAATGTTAAAATATGCAGCTTTCTAGAACATTTTGTCATAGTGACAGAGAGTTAATTTGAACTCATATTATGTTGATTGACTTAATGTAAGAAATAAACTTTTTTCAGACGTAAATGAATGCAATGAATATCCATGTGAAAATAATGGAACTTGCATCAACAACGAAGGGTCCTTTACCTGTGAATGTTTAAATGGATGGAACGGAAAACTATGTCATATAGGTGATAAATTTTGATTTCACTTTCACTAGGTCCATTAGGTTCTTGAATTCCACATATTTCTCTTAAAAGTTTTATTCTGATCAATTGCGAAATTTAATTACACGTCCTTTTAATGAGGTAATAAGTTTGTTTTACAGACAGCTGTTTATTACTCAGAAGGTATAAACTATATATGTGTATTTAACAAATATATATCCTATGTCCTCCCTTTGTATCATTTATATTCCTACCAATATTTCCCTTAAACCCCTAACTGTCCATGTCTAAACCAGGGTTCGCAGACACATTAAAATTTAAAAAAAGATCCGTGGGAAGGCATTAAAAGATGTTTATATGTTTCTTTTTTTTCCAGGGATAGACTATAAAAAATCCATTTTACTTTAAGATTTTTTTACATGAAATAAAGCTCACCGTCTTTACAGTTATGTCCCTGCCAGCCCTCCGTACAATTACATACATAGGAACCATTGTTGTTAAAACATGTGCCATTGTTCTGGCATGGACTAAACAATTGACATTCATTTATGTCTGGAAATAAATTTTTGAACTTGATTAAAAAACTTTAAGGTGAGATAGATTAGATAAATAGAAATTTCCCATTCATTCTCTGTTTATTTTTATCCAACTTGATGTGTCAAATCTAAGAAAAATACATATATAGATAAATATTTAATAAATTTATGCACATTGACAACAAGAATTTAGAGCTCAATATAAAGAAGGTATATGTGCCTGGATTATTATACAAATATTTTGAACTCATTGACATAATAGTTATAATATTATATAGCCAATTTATTGAACATATTTGTCTACTTTTTTTATCATCTTACATAAAAAATAGAACTTTTCTTAAAATTACGTAAATTATTTTAAACCAATCGATATAAATTATTTAAAACATTATCAGATTTATTATTGATTCCACAAATTTAACAAAAATCGGTCATGTTTTCATCTGAATGTAAATGTCATACGCCAGATATATATGTATATACATATTTATACACAGAATTGACGAAAGATTTTCCATTATTTCCCCGATTATGACAAGGAGCACACGGTGGGTGTGGCCGGTCGGCAGGGGACGCTCACTCCTCCATGGTACCTGATCCCACGTCTGATGTTTCGGAGGTCCGTGTTTGCTCTGCTCCTATTTTGTATTGTTTTATGAACTTTTGATCTGGAATACTGTTTGTTATCTCCGTATGTTTCGTTTAATAAATATAAATTTATTTATTCAAAAAAGATTTAAAAAATGAGAACCTTCTATGCAGTCCCTCGCTGTCCATCCTTCTGTACAGTTGCATGTATAGGATCCATTATTGTTTATACATGTTCCGTTGTTGTCACAGGGTGAGAAACTGCATTCATTAATATCTAATGAAAACATAAAATATTCAGATGACTGATACCAGACAAAATATATACACAATTAAAAGTGAAACCGTTTATACATAAAAATATAAGCGAGTCAAACCTTGATCACAATGCTGTGCCTGCCAACCCTCTGTACAATTACACACATATGATCCATTGTTGTTTATACATGTAGAGTTGTTTTCACAAGGCGAGGATATTTTACACTCGTCAATATCTTAAAAAGATAACATACTTTCATGCACAAGAATCGTTGCAAGCTAAACAGTTTATCAGAAAATGTCTTTCTTGTTATTTTGATTATGCATTTTAAAAATTGCTGACTCACTTTAAGATTTCCCTTATTGATCAGATGTTTCCAAACGATTATCATTTATTTTCAGATTACAAAAAATATTCTCTTAAGATGATCTATTTCTTTTTTATAGAAAATCTCATTAAATGGGAAATAAATACCCTCTTCACAATGTTGTCCCTGCCAGCCCTCCGTACATTTGCAAACGTAAGATCCATTGTTATTCAAACATGTTGCATTGTTGTCGCATGGAGAGAATATTTTACATTCGTCAATATCTACAATGAAGAATTATCATTTATTATAGATCATTTTATATTGGTTTAATAAATATAATGGAATCCTTCTTTTAAAATAAGGAAATAAAAAGGAAAACAAAGTTTCAAAATACAGATTTTCAGTAATGCATGATTTCCTTCGACAAAATCTGAGTAATCTTGTTCTTTAAGCGGCAAAGTATTCTTTGGACATGATTCAAAATAATTTATACCTGTATCGCAATCATGTCCCTGCCAACCTTCCGTACACTGACATATATAGGAACCATTATTGTTTTCACAAATACCATTGTTTTGACATGGACTAAACTGCACACATTCATCAACATCTGAAGAAATTTATATGAAGTGGAAATTTCACAACTTTTTTAATACCAAAAGAAATGATCACATTTATATATAATAAAACATACTTTGAAGCATTTTAAAATTGCGGAGGTAATTATTACCCGCTTTGCAGTCTATATTTGACCAGCCAGTTGTACAGTTACAGGTATAGGATCCATTATTGTTGATACAAGACCCATTGTTCTCACAGGGTGACATAAAAATCGATAATATGATGTATAAATTAACAGTTTTCTGTAGTTCCTACTAACATGATTTTGAAACTAAAGCACATTTAGTAAAAATTATGATTTATTCTTTAAAAATTTACACAGAAGGATTTGTACCCATAGGAAATTAGAGCCTAAGATTTATGTTTATATATATGTATACACAATTTCTACAATATACCTTCCCGACAGTGTTGTCCTATCCATCCTTTTGTACAAACACAGCCGTATGATCCTCTGACGTTAACACACGTTCCATTGTTTTGACAGGGGTCATATTCACATTCATTTTCATCTTAAAGAAAGACAACAAAATAAAATAAAAAGAACAAAAATATAACACACTTTAACAGACTAGGATATTTTTATGAAATAATTCCGAGTTCATATTCTTTCAGCTTCTAATCTTTCCAATGTTTTACGTAGTGTGGCTAATGTAAGATTCTTTGATATTTTATTGTTGATATTCTAAAAAAGAAACGATATCGAGTTTGAAATTGCCTCCGTCATGACTTCATATTTGAAATCTACTTGTTAATATTCCGGTATTCATTGTTAAAGAACAAGAATACCAGTAAAAGTTTTATTAATTTTGTGAAACGATATTTCAGGATGATCATATTGTACTTATATCCAATAGGACACAGTCTATCATTAGATCAGAAAATTTTAAATAAATCCTTCGCCCTTTTTTTTGTTTATAAAGAGAAAAACATCTATTCATAAAACAATTTGTTGGTATTATCATGGAATTGTTAATTAAATATTACCTTGATCACAGTTATATCCCTGCCAGCCCACCATACAATTACACGTGTAGGAGCCTTCATTATTGTAGCATGTACCATTATTCTGACATGGATCAAACACAGCACATTCATCAAAATCTATAATATATAGACATATCTATAAAGGTATCTTAGTAATCTTAGCAGATGTATTTACATAGCAAAGGATGGTCAAAGAATGGTTATGAGCTACCACTTTGGAATTTGTAAAGGCTAAATGTTTTCTTGGACATCAAAACTAATTCGCATTAAGATATAGAGTATATAAACAGCGTTGCTAATTTTTGTAAACGTTGAGATGAGATATAATGAGATTTCTTACATAACTAGAGACAATTAGAATAAATAACGGATTACAATTTACTTGCCTTCCTTGCAGTCTTTGTTTTGCCATCCGTCTGTGCAGTTACAGTAATATGATCCATCTGTGTTGATACAGGTTCCATTATGAAGACAAGGTACAAAAGAGCACTCATTTGTGTCTAAAGGCAAAGAAATCCAACATAAAGATTAAACTTAACTTTTTAAATTAACGATTTAAAAACCTTATTCATAAGTGAAACGAAAATTGCATCCGTAAAAATAAGAAGGAATCTGTAGAAAAATCACCCTTTTCACAATTGAAACCTTCCCACCCGGCACTGCAGTCGCAAGAGTATGACCCTTCATTGTTTATACAGGTTCCGTTATGTCCCTCCATACAGTCACAAGTGTAGGAACCGTTATTGTTGAAACATGTGCCATTATTTTGGCATGGACTAAACTGATCACATTCATTTACATCTGAAATAAACATCATATAAATCATTTAAATAGAAAAGTTAATATTTACAAATATTTTTTTTAAATCGTAGAATAAGCAACGATCAATAAAATTAAAGCATATTTGCATTACATTGTACTTCATTACAGAATATAGAGTACCTATTTTGCAGTCCTTATCTGCCCACCCAGCTGTGCAGTTACAGGTATAAGATCCATTATTGTTTATACAAGTCCCATTATTCTCACAAGGTAGGGAATTACATTCATCAATATCTAATAAAAACATAAATCATACAAATACTTTATTTGATCATTAAAAGCTTGGTGCAAATTCTTACAAATAAGACATACATGTGATAGGAAGTGTTTACTGTCAAATTTAAGATTTAAAAACGTAAGCGAGTCAAACCTTGATCACAATGCTGTGCCTGCCAACCTTCTATACAATTACACGCATATGATCCATTGTTGTTTAAACATGTAGAGTTGTTGTCACAAGGCGAAAGTATTTTGCATTCGTCAATATCTTTGTAAAAAGAAATAAAATATTTTGCAAAATAAAAACCGTAAAATATGGAATGGCAAATCCATTTTTTAAACTTTAAGAACACTATTTACTATTAAACTATAAAAAAAAAAGACGCCTAGATACCCCTTTCACAATCATTTCCCTGCCAGCCCGCCTTACAATTACAAACGTAAGACCCGTTGTTATTCACACATGTTGCATTGTTATAGCAAGGGGAGAATATTTTGCATTCGTCAATATCTAAAACAAAGAAATTTATCTATATCTACAGTAAGTTTTGTCAAAAGACTGGAATAGTATTCTTCAAACTTTCTTATATTTTCATAAATATTTGAAATTAGCGTATGAATTTTGATCTCTTGTATATATCTTTTTTAAGACATGTTTTTTTTTTGTTTTATAGTAACTTTTATTTTTCATATTCTATTGCACAGTCCATGAAATAAAGCTCACCGTCTTTACAGTTATGTCCCTGCCAGCCCTCCGTACAATTACATACATAGGAACCATTGTTGTTAAAACATGTGCCATTGTTCTGGCATGGACTAAACAATTGACATTCATTTATGTCTGGAAATAAATTTTTGAACTTGATTAAAAAACTTTAAGGTGAGATAGATTAGATAAATAGAAACTTACCCGCTTTGCAGTCTATATTTGACCAGCCAGTTGTACAGTTACAGGTATAGGATCCATTATTGTTGATACAAGACCCATTGTTCTCACAGGGTGAGAAAATACATTCATCAATATCTAATTGAAAACAAACGGAACGTAATCAAAACATTATGGATAGCTGATATAAAAAGATAATTTGATTCTGTCTTGGAGTAAAAATAGATATAAATTGTACCTTGGTCACAGTGTTGTCCCTGCCAGCCCTCCGTACAGTTACAGATATAGGAACCATTGTTATTCACACATGTGGCATTATTGTCACAAGGCATTAATATTTTACACTCATCAACATCTTTAAAGAAAAGCATGCATGTAAATATTCATACATTTTATGATCATATAAAATTATTCAGCAAGTGATTTTTTTTTTAAAAACATGAATAATTTTTTAGAATTTTGATAAATATCCTTATACATTTGAATGATCCAACATATTATTGTTTATTCTGAGATAATCTCATATCGTATTTCTTTATCTTCATCTCTATTTAAAATTTACCATTATACTCGAATTTCCTCATTTCATTATTTACATAAATAACATACCCTTTTCACAATCATGTCCCTGCCAACCCTCCGTACAGTTGCACACGTAAGATCCGTTGTTATTTATACACGTAGCATTATTGCTACACGGAAAGTACACTGTACATTCGTCAATATCTAAAGTAAAGAAATAAGGGAAATGATTGTTACTTTAAGATGTCTCTCATTTTTTCTCTCATCATGCTAACAGTCTGCACTCCAACATTCCGCTTTCTTCGCGGATTTACAAGACTTAAAATTTCATACCTTTTTCACAGTCATGTCCTTGCCAGCCTTCCATACAGTCACATGCGTAGGAGCCATTATTGTTAATACATGTTCCATTGTTTTGACATGGTTTGAATTGGTGACATTCATTAACGTCTGAAAATGAGATAAAAACCATTCGCTATGTGTTACTTATCAATATTTATTCTTAATTGTTTAAAAGGAACTGATAGTGAAATGATTAATTTGAAATTTTAAAACAACCCATAAATTAAATAACCTTTTTCACAGTCATGTCCCTGCCAACCCTCCGTACAGTTGCACGCGTAAGATCCGTTGTTATTCACACATGTAGCATTATTGTTACAAGGAAGGAAGATTGTACATTCGTCAAAATCTAAATAAAAAATGCATGAAAGACACTTATGCACTGTTATCAGTCCCTAGGGATAATGTGGTAATACAACAGGGGGTCAAATTTTTACTCAGTGAGTTGAAATTTAATAGAACAAAAACCTTCATCTTATCTGGAACTGAATTTCTTTTAAATATATTAATTAAATATATCTATATATAAAAAATAAAAATCATGTGACTTTTTATATTTATCCAGATGTTAATGAATGTGATGATATCACAATCTGCCAAAATAACGGAACGTGTTCGAACACTGAAGGCTCCTACGTGTGCGGCTGTATGGAAGGCTGGCAGGGACAACATTGTGAAATAGGTATAGTGATTGATGTATAGTGTATTAATTGATAACTTAGCTTTACTTATGAAATACTTTCTTTAAATCATTACATTTTTTTTATTTTTCCTTCACCAAAATGGATCTAATTTGAAATCTACAGATGCAAATGAATGCCTTGTAAGTCCGTGTGAGAATAATGGAACATGCATTAACACTATCGGATCCTATATCTGTAATTGTGAGGATGGCTGGCAAGATCAAAACTGCAGAACTGGTGAATTTTTTATTAGTATTTCATCAGCCTATTACAATATGCAGGCTATTAACGATCAATATCTTTCATTGGAACTAAGAATTTATTTTAATTTAAAAAATTGACTTGCCTTTAACGCATAAATTTGGATATATTTTCAGATGTTGATGAATGCATTGAATACAGTCCATGCCAGAATAATGGCACATGTATAAACAATGAAGGATCTTATGTATGTAACTGTACGGAGGGCTGGCAGGGACAACATTGTCAAGAAGGTATGTCATTGTAATAAATATGTATATCATGAACTGAGCAATCCCTTGAAAGGTTTGCAGATTTTTTTTTTTTCAATTCAAGATGAGAATGAATGTCTCCAAGCACCTTGTCAGCACAATGGTACATGCACAAACAGCATTGGGTCCTACACATGTACATGTGAAGACGGGTGGGAAGATAAAGATTGTAAAGAAGGTGATTAAATCAAACTCTTTCTTATCTATTGTTCTTGTATATTTTTTGTTGATTTAACTTTGCATTTGAATTATTTACTTATTTTCTACTTAGATCGAGATGAATGTTTGGATTTCCCTTGTCAAAATAACGGCACCTGTATGAACACCTATGGTTCTTACACCTGCACCTGTTCAGAGGGTTGGGAAAGCCATGACTGCGAAAAGGGTAAAGTATATACTCGATATATGAAATTGTTAATGTTTATGGTATAATCCTTATGTAATGTGCATGTGATTCTCGACTGAAGGAAAGTGTCTGAAGGTTGATTTGTAAAATATGTACGTTTTAGATATAAATGAATGCACTGTTTTTGAGCCATGTCAGAACAATGGAACTTGCAAAAACAACGATGGTTCTTACAGCTGTTCATGTGAACTAGGGTGGAGAGGCAAACACTGCGATAGAGGTAAGGGTTTTTTTTACCTACAAAAGTGGATTTACTCTAGCAAAAAGAAATTAGGACTTGAAAAACATGTAGTATTTATAATCATCAGAAAATTGTGTTGTTGAATGATGGACTGTTATCCTACTATTTTTTTTAATTTTTGTCTTATTTTAACCACTTCCGGTTTGAATACGAGTTCATTTAGATATCTGTTATTACATTGTACAAAGAAATAGCACACTTAAAAATGTCTATAACTAACAGATATAGACGAATGTACGGAGGTAGCACCTTGTACTAACAATGGGACATGTTATAACAATGCTGGGTCATATACTTGTGATTGCGACAGGGGATGGACGGGACAACATTGTGAAACGGGTAAATATGTCCCTTTTAATTGTAAATTAATAGACATGGTAACTGAGATGAGAGCCACAAGCCTTTTAAAATTATTTCAATATAATAGAGTTCCTTGTTATACAATGGAAATAAGGTAAAAGAACAAAGAACATTCTTTGATCCAGCTCCAAGCTGGACAGAAAGTAACAATTTAACTTATGTTCTGTCCCTGGATGAATCTACATTACTATATAGTACTTTGTGAACCATTTATGTGTTTGATATGAGGAATAAAGTACTAGTTTTTGTTTCCTATTTTCATGTGTAGATATATATGTATGTAAATTCAAAAACTAAATACTGAGAAATAAAGGAATGAATTTAAATTTATTTTTTATTTTGAATAATAAGACATCGATGAATGCCAACTCTATCCATGTGAAAATAATGGCACCTGCATTAATTCAATGGGATCCTATAGATGTAATTGTACGGACGGGTGGCAGGGACAAGACTGTCATATTGGTAAGTCCTTAATTTTATGTTATCACTATCACCATTTGCAGGATTTCTATACAGGTATTATTCTAAACTGTGAAAAAATAAATGTATCTTTTCATGATAAAATAGATAATATTAAATTCGTTTCTTTTCATAACCTTTTTCTTAACACTTGTTCATGTTTCTGGAAACAGATGTGGATGAGTGCAGTTTATACTCCCCATGTGAGAACAACGGTACATGTTACAATGATGAAGGGTCTTATACTTGTGATTGTAAGAGAGGATGGAGTGGGAAACATTGCGAGATAGGTATAAAAGTCACACAACAGAGGAATCGTTAGAAATTAAAATGATTTTATTTTAAAAATGTCAAGTTTGAAATTGTACATTTGATTTAATCCATTTCAGATATTGATGAGTGTTTAATGTCTCCTTGTAAAAATAATGGCACGTGTTATAACACTGAGGGATCCTATATTTGTGAGTGTACGGAGGGCTGGCAGGGAAAACATTGCGATGGTGGTAAGTAACAAAAATAATATTAAAAGAATTTATACTAAACTATTTATGTCTTATAAAACTTATTACTTCTTATTTATATTTCAAAATTCAAAAAATAATGAAAAGTAATTTTGTCAAAAAATAGCTCGTGGATGATAAGTAGATGCCATTTATATTCACAGATAATGATGAATGTGCCTCATACCCATGTCTAAATAATGGCACCTGTGTTAATAACGTGGGATCCTACTCATGTGAATGTGAACAGGGGTGGATTGGAGATATTTGCCAAATAGGTGAAAAATTATGTTTTTTCTTAAAGTTATTTCTTACTTCTATTTTTCATGGGATATATTTCTTTTAATTTGATATGTATATATTTTATAGATGACAATGAATGCAAAGCGGCCGATGGCTCTCTTTGTCAACATAACGGGACGTGTATCAATACGCTAGGATCCTACCAGTGTAACTGTACAGAGGGCTGGCAAGATCAAAACTGTGAAAAAGGTACGAGAGAAATCTTAGTAAAGATAACCTGTGTCGTCACATACTACAAAAATTGTTATTAACATATGGTAACCCACGTTTTTGCAGACATTAACGAATGTGATGTGAATGACCCCTGTCAAAATAATGCTACCTGCATCAACAACGATGGTTCCTATAAATGTGACTGTGTAAAGGGTTGGAGAGGTCAAAACTGTGAAAATGGTATAGAAATTTATTTTTGTTGTGTAAAACACATGTTCGAATCAGTTGGAAATTGTGATCGCTTATAAACAATATTGGAATAGTTATTTTTATGTATTTACTTTTTCAATATTAGATATCGACGAATGTCTAGAAAATGCCCCATGTCAGAATAATGGAACCTGTCTGAACAATGAGGGATCATATGCATGTAATTGTACGGCGGGCTGGCAGGGACAACATTGTAATGAAGGTAGAATACTAAAGCTTTCATATGATCTTCTCATGCATGTACATGTTAATGTATGGCGGACTGGCAGGGGCAGCACTTTTATGAAGAAGGATACTAAAACTATCTATCGTAGGCTTTGAAATAAAGTTATATTTCATTCTTTTAAAACAAAATACGTAGGGATTGGAATGTTATTCATTGTATTTTTTTCAGACGTTGATGAATGTAAGGTAATGGACCCTTGTCAGAATAACGGGATATGTACAAATAATGAGGGATCCTATTTCTGTACGTGTACAGAAGGTTGGACAGGAAAACATTGCAAAAAAGGTATAGCAAATCGGTTATCTATTTATTACAATGTATGCATTTTGCTATTTGAAATCGAAGTTTAAAATGTGATTATTTTTTTTAATTGTTAAGATGTGGACGAATGCACAGAATTCCAACCTTGTCAAAATAATGGAACTTGTGTGAATAACGATGGTTCCTACATGTGTGACTGCATGGCAGGCTGGACAGGGCATGATTGTGAAAGAGGTTTGCACCTTTAATATTGTTTGAATTAATAATATGATATTTACGTATATGTTAAAACAATAAGTTCATTGACTTTGATAGTTTAATTTGAAATAATGCAATAATTGAGGGAAACATTTAATTTTCTTATTGTAGCGTCTTTTAGAAAAAACATTTTCAATGGGTACAAAAAAAACTAATAACAATAAATCAATTGACCTTTCCATTATGAAGAATATTTTAAGTATTTTATTGTTTCTAGATGTGGATGAATGCAGTAACTCACCATGTAGACATGACGGTGTATGCATCAATGACCTAGGATCATACTTCTGTAATTGTACGAAAGGCTGGTCGGGACAAAATTGTCAAACAGGTTTGTCCATCCTCAAAAGAGAAGACTCTGTAATAATTAGCATCCTGATTTTCTGAAGAAAAAAAACCGTACATATTAAAACTATATACAGTAGATTTGGTGTATTGATTAAAACTAAATAAAAAGTCCTTTACTAATGCATATTTTACGATCAGAAATTGAACTTGTGTGTCAATGTTTATTTTTTTTCTCGTTTTTCTAGACGTCAATGAATGTGAGTTCTCTCCCTGCCAGAATAACGGGACGTGTATTAACACCATGGGCTCTTACACGTGTGACTGCGATAATGGATGGCAAAGTGAAGACTGCAAAATCGGTAAGGAATAATAAAATAAATATTCCATCGGATTGATTTTAAAAAAATGAAATGCATATGTTTAACTGATCTTTTTTTTTGTATTTATCATCCTTTTTATTGCTGTAGCATTAAATGATTATTCTAATAAAAATTACAAACTAGGATGTTGTTTTCTTTATGTATTGTTCTTCCAGATGTTGATGAGTGTTTGAACTCCCCATGTCACAATAACGGAACGTGCATCAACAATGAAGGTTCATACACGTGTTCCTGTGCCCCGGGGTGGATGGGGCCCAATTGTGAAAATGGTACCCATTTTTTTTCCTAATTTACAACCGATATAAAGTACGACCTTTGTTATATATTTATTTATTAATCATCATTAACTGCTTTGATAGACTTGAACGAATGCGAGGATTCGCCATGCCAGAATAATGGAACCTGCCATAATAACTTAGGGTCTTACAAGTGTGATTGTACAACGGGATGGCAGGGCAAAGACTGCGATACTGGTACGTTTCTTATACTTTTTTGTTTAAAAATATTGTTAAGATTCTAGCGATTTATTTAGAGATTTTATATATTTATGATAATTATCTTGCAGATGTAAATGAATGTGACAATTCACCATGTCAAAATGGCGGCAGTTGTATAAACAGTGAAGGCTCTTATGCTTGTGATTGTACGGAGGGCTGGGAGGGACAAAACTGTGAAAAGGGTAAAGAAGTTCACAAGGACTTAAAAATTTAAATAATTTATGTAAAATGAATTCATGAAAAGGCTAGAATTTTTTTGAGTTATGTTTTTAATTGGAACAGATATTAATGAATGTGATGACATGCCATGCGAACACAACGGAACGTGCATAAACACACTGGGATCTTATGACTGTGATTGTAAGATAGGCTGGACGGGACATAATTGCATGAAAGGTACCATAACGTTTTGTCATGAGTCAAATAACAAAAATAAAATAAAAAATTTCTCTGTTAATTTATATCTATACTACTTACAGACGTCAATGAGTGTGATAATTCCCCCTGTCAAAACGGTGGAACATGCGTCAACAACAATGGTTCCTACTACTGTATTTGTACAAAGGGTTGGACGAGCAGCAAAACTGATTGTGAATCAGGTAATGAAGATAACGATTAATTAGTTTTAGTGCAGAAAAGGTATCATGTGTAGAACAATGCAATAATTTTACTTTTCTTTTCGAAGATGTGAATGAATGCATTGATAACCCATGCCAAAATAATGGAACCTGCATAAACAATCAGGGATCGTACGACTGCGCATGTACAGATGGTTGGCATGGTGAGGACTGTAAACAAGGTACGCAATCTCACAGGTAACCCTTATTGTTGGTTGTTTGTTGATTTATATGATGTTTTGTTTATGGTTTTCTTTGTTATTTTCCTTTTTCACAGATCGTGATGAGTGTGCTAATTCCCCTTGTCAAAATGGCGGAGTTTGTTTGAATACCGCCGGATCATACACGTGTAGCTGTAAGGAAGGGTGGGAGGGAGATGAATGCCAGGATGGTAAGATTTTGTATCTTTATCATTGAAAAACAGAATGAATTTTTAATTTGAAACCAAATCAAAACTTAAGAATGGACTGCAGTGTATTTTTTAAAAAGTGTATCTTTTTTAAAGTTATTTTTTTGTTTTGTTAGATATGAATGAATGCCTTTCGTCACCTTGTCAAAACAATGGAACGTGTATCAACAATCTAGGATCCTATAAATGTGATTGTAACAATGGATGGACAGGCAAAGACTGCAGAGAAGGCAAGAAAATACTTACTCACTTTTTCTTATATAAAATCCATATACTGGCATAATTTTTAGGCATTATTTGACTTATTTTGGTAATATATAAATTCTTTCTCTTTGTAGATGTTAATGAATGCAATAACGACCCCTGTAACAATGGTGGGATATGTATAAATACGGACGGATCTTATTATTGTAACTGTACCGAGGGGTGGCAGGGATATGACTGCGAGCAAGGTCTGTATGGTTAGCTCTGATGCCTTCTAATCCCTAAGAGTTTTTTTCATAAATGTTCTTGGAACCTTATGCAGCAGAAATCTTTTGGGTTTTTTTCACTGGATATGTATTAAATGTCTCCTAATACATCTTTGTAGATAAAAATGAATGTGAAAATTCGCCTTGTCAACATAATGGTACCTGTGCCAATTCACTGGGATCTTACTATTGTCATTGTATGGAAGGCTGGCAGGGCAAAAAATGCGACGAAGGTAACAAAGTAGTTAAGGTGCATCATTGGGCAAAATAAATGAAAGGCATTATACATAATACTAGTATATAGATATTTGTTTTTCTTATTTTAATGAAATCTAACATAGTTGATGAAATACAACTGGAAAAAATACGCTTAATCTTTACACCATAATAATTTAATAGGACAGAAAGAAAATCAAATGATCAAAAAAGTATATCATCCTACCAATCGTTTTCAATTGAAGTACTGTGACATGCAATGTTTTTAATACTGATTAAAATGTTTCAACTTCCATGTATTTACCACAGACGTTGATGAGTGCTTGACCTCCCCGTGTCTTAATGGCGGTACTTGCCTCAACAACGAAGGATCATTCACGTGTGACTGTGAGAAAGGATGGCAGGGACTCGACTGCTCACAAAGTGAGTAAATCCAAAAATAAAAATAATACTTAGGATCAACATAAATATTATATTTGTATTTACCCAATTAACCGGTTTGAAAACGTATAATTATTTTGTAGATGTAAATGAATGTGAGGTATCCTCCCCTTGTCTTAATGGCGGGTCGTGTGTGGATACAGAGGGGTCATATAAATGTAAATGTGTGGTGGGATGGACAGGGCAGGACTGTCAGACAGGTACAAAAATAAAGAACTTCAAAACAATATTGTAGATATAATATGGATCGCAGAAAATACGTAAAAATGATCTGCCTTCCAATAAAAAAGTAAAACCAGTCGTTTGAAATAAAAGCAACACCTGTCCCGAAGATATTTAGCGTAGTGGAGTAAAGAGTCATGTTTAGGTTTGAAATATTCAACAAAATTTGAATAGACTAATTTATTTATTCTCAATGGAGAAACAAGCCAAAATTGACATATTTGGAATAATCTTAACCTTATTTTGTTAAATAGATGTGAATGAATGTAACCAATATCCCTGTCAAAATGGCGGCATGTGTAACAACAATGAGGGGTCTTTTACATGCACGTGCAAGGAAGGGTGGACAGGTGCCACGTGTGATACTGGTATGATGACAATACTTTTTATTTGTCTTCTTTTTTACTTCCACTAACATTTTTAAGGTTTTCAGATTGATTTGAAGAGAAAATATAAATAAACAAACATCTAGAAAGAATGTTTGGATTACTATTAAAAAATATTAATGAATTATTTATAACATAGAAGATTTGAGAAAAAATTATACTCATCCTTTAATTTTATAGTGACTGTATTTCGATTCAATTCCGTTTTATTATGCAATTGTCAGATGTCGACGAATGCTTATCGAACAACCCCTGCGTGAATAACGGAACGTGTTCGAATACTCGGGGCTCCTACAGGTGTTCCTGTCCTGCAGGCTGGACCGGAAAACACTGCGATAAAGGTTAGAAGAAAACCATCACAGAGAATTAAATGACTTATTCGTTTTTACGACATTTATTCGATCTGTTGGTGTAAAACGTTCTGTTTAAAATCACTTCATACAACATGGTTGAGAATTTTTTTCCCTGATATTTTCAGACAAGGATGAGTGTACGACCTTACCTTGTGCTAATGGCGGGACGTGTATCAATAACGAGGGCTCGTACTCCTGTCAGTGTGGTAAGGGCTGGACCGGTAAAGACTGTCTACAAGGTAAGATTTAGGCAACCCTTCTACCTCCATCCTTTCTACATTTTCCCCTATTTTGATTTTAATAAATTAGTACAAAATTGTAATAATTTTGATGAATTCAATTCAACGAAGACCATTTACCGACGTACATGTTATCAGTGAGAAATACCTCGTAATACAACTAAATCGAGTTCATTTCAAATCACTAATACAAAAAAGGAATATATGTACATGTACTTACAGACGTCAATGAGTGCCTGTCATCCCCTTGTAAGAACGAGGGAACGTGTCAAAACACGCAGGGTTCATTCCGATGCTTGTGTGAAGCTGGATGGGAGTCGCCAGACTGCAATAAAGGTGAAAAAAAAATAAAGTTTTTATTTTCATAATCAGTAGGTTGTTTGGAAAGAAGTTGTAAAACTACAATCGATAAGAACCTTCAAGTATAGACAAGTAAATATTCAAATAATTTTCAGATCAAGTAGAAATTTATTTCAACTCTATTCAAATATCACACTTTTAACCAATATAAATAGGGTCAATTTGAAATTCATCTGTTAATTAAATAAATTAAAACTAAAAAAACAGAATCAAAATAGTTTGTTGCCAGAAATATCCGACAGAAAAAAAGATCAAGAAAATCGCGGAAATTTCTCGCCTGAAAAAATTGTCAATTTGTTTAGAATTATATGTTAGAAACGCTCGCATATTGCTACATTAAATGAGTGTAGTGAGTATGCGAACGGATCCATTAACAAATTTTATTAGATTGAAAAAGTGGTTAACAGATCAGATGACTCTTTTATTCAACAGACATTAACGAATGTGAGAACAATCCTTGTGAAAATGGAGGAGTGTGCACAAACACAGAGGGGTCGTATAAATGTAAATGTGCTGCAGGATGGACAGGTGCTAACTGTAAAACAGGTGAGTAGCTCTCAAATTATTAGCAAAACTTGATTAGAAAAGTGCCAAGGGGTGTTAATTTGCTTTTAACCAATGATGAAAGGGAAATTTTAAGATTCACATAATATTTTAAAGCAACGGTGAATAAAAGTTACTTCGTTGGAAGCGTCAGTTCGGTATAATCTTGTTCACCAAAATCGTGTTTTACTGTATTACTTAATATCATAAATGCAGTTCATATTTTTAAGATATATATTTATGACCAGTAAAGAGGGTCCTAAGTATTTTTTTTAACTAGATGTTGACGAATGTAAACGGAATCCATGTGAGCACGGCGGGGTGTGTCAGAACAATGAGGGATCCTTCATGTGTCAGTGTTCGGTGGGGTGGACAGGCCAGACTTGTGGTGAAGGTTAGCAAGCAGTCCTTTTCCATCTAAATAGTTGTTCATATATGCATAAACTCATAGGCGTTGGAACCGGGGGGAGGCTAGGGGGGCTTTGTCCCCCTTTTTTCTTCCAAAGATAGACACAGTATAAACATTGAACATTGCTGCGTAGGTTAAGCCCACCCTTACTTTTTACAGACACGTTGCAGTATAGGTTAAAATGGGGAAAGTAGTGGTGTTCGGAAGAAAAAAAATTTAGCTGAGATTATATCCTCAACAAAGATTCTATAATTTAGAAAGAATATTTCACAAACTTTTCCTACTTTGCCTCTGATTTTTACAGATGTTGACGAGTGTATCGAGTCTCCCTGCAGCCATGGCGAGTGCATCAACGAGCCGGGATCTTACGTGTGTGATTGTGAGCCGGGGTGGACCGACAAACACTGCGAGACAGGTAGGGACGGCTTTTTACTTTTATCAAAAAAGTTATTGAAAGTCTACAACCTTTCTGCGCATATAAGATTGAAAATTTATTGGGATGTTTTAAATGCACATTCTGTTTTTGTAATTTGAAGACGTCGATGAGTGTCTGTCTAAACCATGTCAGAATGGTGGGTCATGCCGGAATACCATTGGTTCGTATGAATGCACGTGTACAGACCCCTATTTTGGACGTAACTGTGAAAGTGGTAAGGACTTGCAAACAGCTTTGTCTTAAAATTCAAATTTAGCATGAGTCTTTCCTCTTTTTCCTCGTTACTTACTGCATGTATGTAACTTGGGACTTTTCCGATTATAACCTCGAAAATTTTTGGTAAAATGCATATACTTGATAAAATACAAGTGGTTAGTTCAATGGAATTTCAACTCTTTTGTTTGAGTCATTTAAGCATTGAATTCATATTTTTGGATGTCTTCGGTCCTATAACACACCTGGCCGTGCCGACAAATTGAATACCGCGCGTTAGCGCGGTATGATAATTTGTCGGCACGGCCAGGTGTGTTATAGGACGGAAGACATCCAAAAATATGAATTCAATGCTTATATTTACATTCTCTAATTTCCTTCTTCATAAATGGTTATTTCGTTAATCTTAAATATGAATTTAGCGCCCTTCAAAAACTGCCCTGGTTAATAGATGTAAGAGCCTTTTGTGACGTCAAATGACGTTGCAAAATTAAATAACGCAAACAAACATTGCGAGGAAAAAATTGACAAATTAATTCTTAACGCACATCACGTTAATTTTTACGTTTTTTTAGGGTTATAGGTTTTCATTAAATTGATTTAAACATTTTACATATTGGTGTTCCTAGAGTATTGAAAATGCATTTAGTTCCTACTGTGTATTCTAACACGCGGTGACAAGGTTTCGCGTGTGTTATAAAAATTTGAACGTCGTGGATTTCTAATGGATTTCATAAGGAAAATTACACTGAATGTAAATATTTCAAATTGAAAGCTGAACATAATGTAATTTTTTCACATAAGATTAAACTGCGAGGTCTTGATAGATTATATATTTCAATTTGCCAATGAATATCGATTTTATATACATGTAGATTATTTGTATAATTTGATATTTTAGCAATGTTTGCAACATCTACTCGTAAACAAATGGGAACCAAGAATGTGGAAATCATGTGTGATCTCAGAAATGTTGAGGAATGGAGGATTTTTGATGTTGTTCGAAATAACATGCCTGTTATCCGTGTCAACCCTGGTGGCAGAGTTCAGTCGAGATTTAATCGGAAAAAGGTGATTGTCAAACCCAACAAAGAAGGGTCGAATGCCCAGATCAACGTGAGGTTCGCCACCTTCCGCTGTCAGGACGAGGGACGGTATACCTGTATGATAGACAACAAACAACCCCAGGATATGGAAGCCATAGTTACAAGTGAGTTGTCACGTGAGCTTACTGTATACAGGTGCGGATCCAGGATTTTTTCCGGGGGTTGGGGGGAGGTCTATCCAAGTAAAAAAAAAATTGAAACCATGAACCCAGACATTTCTTGACAAGCAAGACAAAACTCTTTTAGGGGGGGGGGGTTGTATTCGTTGACTTTTAAATCTTCATACCTAAAAATTTCAAACCAGGTTAACATGAGCACAGATCCGTTTTTTCAATGAGGGGTCCTCCCCCTTGTAGATCTGTGCATGGCATACATTATTAATTTGTATGAATCCTGTCGTATAGCAACTTTCTTATGTATGGAATAGCTTGTAAAAAGTTTATAATAAAAACATGTTTCATTCAGGATGTAAAAGCTCGTCATATTTTTTTCCAGCTGCACCTCAAGGTAAACCCATCTTGTCGAAAATTGAGGAACTTTTCGGTGAAAATAATATTGACTTCAACTGTACCGGTAGACCTGGCTATCCAGACGGAAACTTAGAGTTTGAAATTAAGTTGTCAAACGAAACGGAATTCCGACCATACCAGTTTTACAGTGCCAAAATTACAAACGAGGACAAAAACTGTTATAGAACTCAAACGGTTAATGCTACATATTTATTTACAATGGAGTGGAACCAGGCCAAAATTCGCTGTTTAAGTGGTAACAAATATGACGAAACAAATGTTTACCTCATACCACGTAAGTACGATTCCTTTACCAGAAATAAGTCAATATAGCCATCGTAACAATCGTAAATCGTCTCAAAAATTGGCAAGCATGTTATTTTGCATGATTCTTTTTAATACATTTTTTTTTCTCATTTTACAGCCACGATATGTGAAAGAGTACCTGTGAATAGGAGTGTTCGACATCCTTACGATAAACATAAATACATCACGTGCACACGTGAGGCTCCGCAAGCCCGATTCTGTCCCGGAAGTACATGTTTTGAAGAACGTGCACAACAATGTACATTTACGTGTAATGGATAATCACATTTGGAATTTAGCTATTCAATGTAATTTATTTTGTTTTTATTGATATTTTGTTGTTTTTATATGTGATATTTTTTATATTGAAATAAATTATTTTTTTCTAATTTATTACATTAATTTTATAAATAACAAAGGGTGCCACAGGACATTATTACGTGTCATGAATAGAAGGAGTGACAAGATGTAATCATATTCCCCTCTTGTTGTTCTTATTGTTGGACACTACCAATGCCATGGTCGCCAGTTCTCTCTCTCTCTCTCTCTCTCTCTCTCTCTCTCTCTCTCTCCGAGTCTGTCTAATTTCTGTACTTTTTAAAAAAAACAAACAAACCTGCTCCGCTTAGAAAACGTTGATGGATTTGAAACCTTTGGCATGAAGATTTTTAGGAAACCAAGCCATGCATATGGGTGCCAGTAGTACACTAAAATTCCTTTTGCAACATTTTCAGAATGTCATTTTTCACGCCACTGAAAGTATACAAATTTAAAACTATTTTCTTTTAGCGTTCTTTATTATAAATGACCATCAATGGTGATAAAATAGAATGATCAGGTGAATTAGAATGTTTGTATAAAAGCTGCTGACCACTGTGATTTATTTGAAATCGATGACCTGATATTCTTTTGTTAAGCGATCCCTTGGTTTCACCGACATAAACAAGTCCACACAAATTACATTCTATTCCATAGACAACATTAGAAGATTTGCAGTTCAGATTTTCCCAAGTTTTGGTATAGAAGCTCTGTCCAGTAAGATTACTGGTGAAAGAAGTGTCAGTTATATAAAGGAAAACATTTGCAAATGTAAATATATAAATGTTACTCGCACGTCAAGCTTTAGCTGTTCCTGAGAAGATGCTTTCGAAAAAAATTTCAAAGTGCCTTAATGTTGTCTAAATTTTAACGCACTTTGATTTTTTTTTTCTCAAAGTGGGTAATACTACATTACCCTAACAAAAAATGCCAGGGTAAACTGGAGTTTCAATGACCTTTTTCTATAGTAAAATGATATGTCTGAAAAAAAGCAACCCCTGACGAATATGTCTGTCCCCTGTGCACGTATTGATTTTGCAATGAAACGCAAGAATGACTTTCAATGTCGAATACACAGTCACGAGAAAAGAGATAGATAAATACAAGCATGTTGTACAAATCGAGTATTTTAAAACACATTTAAAGCCTTTAAACTGGTTTTTAAATAATCAAATAATCGTTTAATTACACATTCAAACACATAAATTCAATGCTGCAGGATTAAGATGGATCCTCTTTTAAAGGTATGAAAGATAATTTCATTTATTGTTTTAGTTTTTTTATGTGGACGTATTTATAAGTTATGTATTCATGAGCTTTAGCCTGGAAATGAAAGTTTTATACACACAGAATGTATGCATTTACGATCCTGACCTTTTACAATGTGACTTCAAAATCAATAGGGATTTTCCTAGGGTCATAGGTGGTATAAAATTTGATTTCAAAAGTTCAAAAGCTTTCCGAGATATCGCACGGAAACGAAAATGTTGAAATAGACAGAATTTTTTTCTGTAAAGAAATAATCCAGATGAAAGCGGAAATTGACCATTACCCCGATACTCTCGTATACATGTATGTTAACTTCTTTTTTTACATTTTAAACATTATACATACCGGTATATACACCGTGTATAGGGCACATGTGGGGTTTCTGTTAAGTAACATATGGGGTTTCAACTCCGAAGCGGTGATTTTTTGCATTTGGAAAATTTATTTGTAAAAATCCTTTGCTAATAAATTCTTTAGTGCCATATGACAGGCCCACGGGTTGTAAGAATGTATTACCTTCCAATTTAGTGCAATGGGCTGGTTGAAAGCGTTACGGATTGTGCAAACACTTCTGGACAATTCAGTCGACTGGGTAAAGTTGTGGTGTCGCTGATATTCTTTGCTCTATAATTTTCAAAAGCGGACCTTTAAAGCTCATTTTAAGGATGATGGATAAAGATTGATATAAAAACAATCCATGAAAACTTTTCTCACCTTTAACAGTCTCTGTTTCTGTAAGAAATATAAACTTTTGTGGTCAAATCCTACTGTGCTTAACGGGGTTTCAAGGTTTGTTAACATAGGGGGTTTCAACTCAAAGACTTTTTCTATGTTTAAATCTTTGCTTTCTTTCAAGAATAGGGATTTTGTCCATTTATCACGAAATAAAAATGAATGGTCATATGTAAGGCAAAAAGTTTAGTTGTCACCTATTTGCAAAGATGACAGATGTGAAGGCTCACTCAAGAGACAGGTTGCGTCTCACACACAAGGAAATAGATTTCCCTGTAGTAAATGTTGTGTTATGTTGTAAATTTTGAATTTTTTGGGTGGCAGTAAATACAAAATTTATCAACATGACAACTAGTTTATTCAAAGTTGTCATGTTGTATTTACTGCCACCCGGTAATTTCAAAATTTACATGACAGTGGGAAGAAATTTGCACGTAGCATTGGGAGCACTTCTTCCGAGCTTAACATTTTACTATTGAAATTCTTCATAGAAAACTCCCACTTTTGTTGCGGTACCGTCAAATAATGGTATTGAAGAGTATTGCATGAATAAAATTTGGTAAAAGTGAAACCTACCCCCTTTCCCCTCCCCCCACGCCTAGCTCCTTCACAAAATAGTAAAAAAAAACTTTTAAAAGGATGCTTTGTCCCTGTATTGCCATAAAAATATGCTTTGTTCCTCTCGTGCGTATTTAACAGATTCAAAATTTAACCTCATTCCCACATTTTCCTAAAGGAAACCCAGTTCTGTGTTTATGAAACGCAATGTGCCTCTCTGTGAAACTGATTTATTTGATTAAACGCCTTCTTTTACATAAACTTATTAAATGGCGTTGTACATGTGTCAGGTTGTAAATTTTGAATTTACCGGGTGGCAGTAAATACAAAATTTGTTGTAAATTTTGTATTTACTGCCACCCGGTAAATTCAAAATTTACAACATGACACATGCAGTAACATTGTATACAAATATACATGGAGAGCAATGATTAAAATACGTTCCGAAGGGAGTGGTTTTTTTTTTTAATGTTGTTTTTGAAAACATCAAAAGATTTTGATTGATTACTATGCAAAGGTACTAAGTTTCATAATTCAGGTACATATACAATGTTACTAAATTCCGGTCGCTGAACTTTTTTCTTACATTCAATGGGACTGTATAACAGCCTTCGGAATTTCGGGAAAAACGCTATTGTTTTTTTAGATTTTATTTTGACAAAAGTTCAATTAAGTGTTTGGCCCACCAAACAGTTATACATGTACATAAATGTCTGAATTTTAAATGACATCCTAGATTTGATAGGTAGTCGATAGAAATTAAAGTGAGTATTCATGTCTGTATATGTTTACATTCAAAGTATTTTTTTTTCTTTTTGAAATCCATTGGAATTCTTATTTACATGTAATTGCATTCAATATCCTCTTAAACACACCAAACCTTATCACTGCGCGGTAGAATACATAGTAGGAATTATATGCATTTTCAATGGTCTTGAAACGCTAAAATGAGCATTGTTTTGACCAAATTTGATTATAATCAGTGGAATAATTTATATAGATAAAAAAGATAACATTTGCTCGTCATCCGACCCCCACCCTCGCATTTAACATTCAATGTCACAAACGGCTCTTGCATGTACATCAGGTCTGACATGCGATAAATTCAGTAGAAAGTATACTGAAATTTACAATTATATAGAGAGAAAATTAAAGAATGTAAATGTTAGCATTGGATTCTTATTTTTGGATTTTTGGAACTGATATAGAACCGACGATATCAAAAAATAAGAATTTGAGTTGCTTAAAAGTATTTGCAAACAAATCTTTTGCCTTTCATATGGCCATTCACTTTTTTCGTGATGAATGAACCAGAAATCCAAATCCAAAGATTAAAACATAGAAAAAAGCCTTTGTTTCAGTTGAAACCTCCTATGTTAATAAACCTTGAAACCCCGTTAGGCACAGTATAATTTGGCCACAAAAGTTTATATTTCTTACAGAAATAGAGACTGTTAAAGGTGAGAAAAGTTTTCATGGATTGTTTTTATATAATCTTTATCTATCATCCTTAAAATGAGCTTTAAAGGTCCGCTTTTGAAAATTATAGGGCAAAGAATATCAGCGACACCACAACTTTACCCAGTCGACTGAATTGTCCAGAAGTGTTTGCACAATCCGTAACGCTTTCAACCAGCTTATTGCACTAAATTGGAAGGTACTACATTCTTACAACCCGTGGGCATGTCATTTCGCCCCAAAGAATTTATTAGCAAAGGATTTTTACAAATAAATTTCCCAAATGCAAAAAATCACCGCTTCGGAGTTGAAACCCCATATTTTACTTAACGGAAACCCCACATGTGCCCCTATACACGGTGATGTAGATACCAGCATTGATATGTGTCATCAAATATGAATTTCTAGTGGCCATCACAAAATGTCACTTCCTAGTCCTAAAAAAGCAATTGTACAAAAGGCAGGAGTTTAAAAATTACTCATGGAACCCTGCCTGATGTGATGTGATCCTTATGATGATTGTAGGTTTTCTATTGTCAACTTCCCTTACTCTTGTAGCAGAGGCAAGCCACTGTCAAACAAGTTGATGAATCAGGGACATCAGCTGTACAGTCTCTTTCGTTTGAAAGTCATTATTTTGCAATTCCTATATATGGTTGATATATTTTGCAATTCCTATATGGCATGCCAAGAAATCTCGTCCGATTTCGACAGCGATGGAGTCAATAAAAGTGTAATTGATGCAAATCACCCATATTCCCAAAACGCCAGCAAGACAATTTACGGCAGCAGACTTCTGGGGGTGGATCCTAGGTTTTAAGCTTTCTTAGTT
>PRKT01000028.1:1429523-1495972 GCA_003671525.1 Saccostrea glomerata
GGTGAAAGATCTCAACCCCCCTTCTATTTGTTTAAAATTCATTGCATATGAATCAAATTCTTTTGATATGATATTTTTAGACACAAAATGACTTATATATACCGGTAATAATTTTGATTTAATGGACCGGGCGAAATGCATGAAACCCGAAGAACAAAATAACAAACATATAAAAGTAACACTCTCAAATATTTCTTATGAAAAAATTAAAAAATTAAAAAATAATAAGTTCTTTAAACGAGCAAAATCCTAATCATGACAAGGCCAATAATTTTTTACATGTATTCTCTGACTGATTTTTCTGACCGTGGCACTTCTTGATAAAGTTTTATATCAACGGTTGATATAAAACTTTATCAAGAAGTGCCATCTTTCATTAAGTTGGCCCTACTGGTTCTAAGGGTCTCTTTCAATAGTTAATTATGTATATTGTGTTACAGATCTGGGACATTCTGAATAACCTGACCAATAAAGTGGAAACAATAGCTCAAAAACTGCCTTTTATGGAAGAGAAACTTGAGAATATGTCCTTCAAAATTCAATTTCTTTGTGATCAACTTCCTCGTACGTCGGATAATGTTAATGTCGGAAAGATGAAACAAAAGAAAACAAAGAGAAATCTAGAAACATATGGATCAAAAGATCCCCGTTCTAATGAGCAAGGCGATGGTAGGTTACGATCTTTATTTCTACAGGACATAAATATTCTCCGACAAATTCATATATATTTGTAATGTGTCATTTAGTTCTTGACGCTTACTTTGTTTTAAAAATGATAAATGGCAAACAATGTCTAATTAGATTCATATTATTTATTAAGTATCCCTGCCTTGGGTCAAATCAAGAAAAAATCAAAATACAAAAAGCCAGTTACAGCGTAGGTAAACCTAAGCTTCGTAAAAAGTTGGAAATAAAACTAATAGATGCACAAGCACCAAAGACAGGTCGGCTCTATTCAGGCCCCTAACCTATGATCTTCCTGACAAAGTGTCAGACCTCTGGCTTATGACTTGCCAAATTATTTCAAACAATTGAACAACTTCGGCTCTATTTGGGCCACTAATCAATTGTATGAGTCAAGAAGTTTACATCCTAGAAAATAATGTTACCTAAAGTACTCTTCTGTATCAGGATTGACACGGCCTCTTATTGCAGCCCGGAGGACCGGGCTGTTCTATACATATAAGTTTAAGTGTTGGTGTATGGGGATTAGGGTGTGAGTAGTTATTCAGAATTAATGGTTTTCTAAACACTGAAAAGATTGTCAATCAGAATGTTCTTTCCCTTTATAGATTACGAGATACATATTATATTCTCTTCCATAAAGTGAATCTGTAAAAATATATATGTTTTTCATATTTAATATATAAAGTTGCTCATTTTTTACTATCGAAAAAATGACAGGTCCCTTTTTTAAGAACATCGAATTTTACTTCTCGCATAAAATCGTACTCTGCACAGTTCGTGTTTTATATTCTAAAATTGAAAATTAATACATTTTTGAATATAAGGTGATGCATGCGTCTAACTTCAATTTATATTTTATGCAGCCAACATTTACTTGGGGAATTGATTAAGTTTAAAATGGTATCGTTTTTGTTTGATTTTTATCCGACTATAAGTTTTCAAAATATTCGCGACTATCGTCTCCATCACCTTTTCACCACTCGGGGTTCCTCGGATGACTCGTACCTCGCATGTTTGAATGGAGCGTAGCGGAGTCAGCCGAGGATTGCCGATTGCCTTTTCACACATATCAAAGCTGTTTGATGATCAAGACTCATTTCCATTGTTTTCTTTATATATTTTCCGGGCGACAATTGACGGTTACATCAATGTTTTCTTGTTTTCATACTGGTGAGACAGTCTATAAGAAAGGGGTGTCAGATTATTCCATTATGATTCTATTTTAATTGAGGTCACTTAAACGTTTGATGTTATAGATAGATTGATTGATTGATTGTATACTGTTTAACGTCCCTCTCCAGAATATTTCACTGATATGGAGACGTCACCATTGCCGGTGAAGGGCTGCAAATTTAGGCCTATGCTCGGCACTCAGGGCCTTTGAGCAGGGAGGGATCTTTATCGTGCCACACCTGCTGTGACACGGGGCCTCGGTTTATACGGTCTCATCCGAAGGACCGCCCCATTTAGTCGCCTTTTACGACAAGCAAGGGGGTACTGAGGACCTATTCTAACCCGGATCCGCACGGGGCTGTAATAGATAGAAAACATGACATTTGTATGTAAACATACCTATTTCACGTGTATTTGATACTTCTAAAATAGTGATAAATTATCTTTTGTTCTTGAAATTAATTATATCTATTATCGATAATCAACGTATTTCGGAGCATAGGTACACGTGGATTGGATGTGCTCCTAACCCCCCCCCCCCTCCCCACACACACACACACACACACACTCTAAATTCCTTCAATTTAGTTTTAAAAATTTAAGTTTTCTGATTTTTTATGTATATGCTGTGGAAACAACTAAGAATACAAATTGCATATGATTGAATGTTTATGTGATTTACAAATAGAGGCATATAGATGACGTGGTCAGAGATAAGAAAAGGTGAAAAAATCGTTTTTTTTAAATATTGAAGTGGGGGAGGTGGGGGGGGGGGGGGGGGGGGTGGTTAGGAAGAGTTCTATAGCTGTACATAAGTACACCGTACATGTAGTCATTGCATATTTTTATTTTATTAAATAATAGATTTCCACGTCGAAGTTCTGAAAGACAAGCATAAACATCTTATGGATAACATCACTCTTCAAGACAATGTGTTAGACTTACTTGTCAAAAACGAAGCCATTTATCCATCTGATAGCGAAGCAATCATGTCATTCTCAAACAGATCAGAACGTGTGCGATGTTTACTACTAAGACTTGCTAAGTATGATGAAACACATTTTAAACACTTTACTGAAGCTTTGGAACAAGAAAAACGAAAAGATTTAGCGAATATATTGATAGACGGATACAATGAATACAAAAATAAGAAGACGGAGCGAACACCTAAATGTGCTCACTGCAAAATCAAATCAAGGGTCGAACTAAAAGATATTATTGACAAACTGTATCAGGAAAGAGTAATTGACGAATCCTTTGTAGATAGAGTTAATAGATCAGCACCTTGTGCAAGAAAAGTATTATGGAACGAATGTTTCTTCATCATTAAGAAAAGTGACAGAGCAGAAATTTTATCACAGTGTTTAAAAGAAAGATATGAACCATATGTAACAACTGGTAACTATTTTAAGTGCACGTGTTTCAAGCAGAGGTTACACACTGGTGGACATTTTAACAGTCCTTCGCTGACCTCAGGTAGTGTAGCGGATTGGAGCGAGTCGCCGGTGGATTCACTGTCTCCAGCTTCCACATTCAGATTCAGAAATGTCCACGGAGACACCGTTAGCAGTCTAAGCTCAGTGACAAGTTCAACTCGTAAAGAACCTGGTAGTGTAATGTCAAAAAGATTACACCACACTAAAAAAGTGGACAATGAATCTTTCTTGAAGTTGTACAAAAAAGGCAGAAAATATAAAAAGGTACAGGAAATTTTTAAAACAAAGGGATCAGACAACTCTGAAAGTGAGACGTTAAATCTAAATCCGCTACCTCTGCAAGTGTCAGAAATGTCGAAAAGGGATGTACTTCATCTGCAGACTGAAACATTAGATACTTATTTGTGATCTGGTGTTGTCTCCCTTTCTATTCATTGACCTTTTCTTGTGATAAAATGAATATTCTTTGGTAAAATATAAAACTGTTTTTGTAATATTCCGGAAATTTATATTGTAATCATTTAGGTTCGGTGATTAGGATGTGAATGTAAACATCCTCTTTAAAAGGTATATAAAGGCTGAATCCGCGTTATAGAGTGTTCATTAACCAGCGCAAGCTGTGCTAAGAGTAAGACGTGTGTGAACCATAACAGCAGTAAGTGAGACTTAACAAAATAAAGTCAGCTTACGGAAGAAGTCCACCTTATAAAATAAATAAGGTGTAGTCTACACAAATTGTGAATTAATAAAGGCTGTTATGTTTTGGAGAGTGGCAAGCCACTCAGAGGCTAACCAGCAACGGAGGTTAGCCACCTCAACTGTAATTCGTCTTAAGATTGTTGAACCGTATGGCAACCAGGCTGTTGTGTAGGGCTGTGTATTGAGCCAAAGTTTTCGATACGATACGATACAATATTTTTTAGAGCGATATGCGATATATTGGATTCTGAAACAAGTCCATCAGAAAAGGCTTCTAAAACATTTTAATGCATAGATTTCATAACAATTAAGTGTTTTATTACTCATTTTAAAGTTCTTGTCTCATTGTTTTTAAAAAATAATACTTCGATTAAAACTTTTGATGACAGTAAAATCAACATGTTCAAAAAAATTTCTCTTTGTATTTTGTAATAATTATAAAAACTGTGTTATTTCCATGGAAATTATATAATTATTGAAAGTTTTAATTCAAAAAAGTAAAATATAATCTTTGGTGATTGAAATTCCAATCTTTAAAACAGAATTTGACGAAAAAATGTCTGTCCGATACGTATTGGAAGTTACTTTTCGATACGATATTTTTCTTGAATATCGATACGTATCGATATATCGATATATTGGTACAGCCCTACTGTTGTGTGCAGTGTGTCTGCCTGAATAAGGCCTGACGAATGTACAATCTTCCTTCCTTGTAACAATAATGCTACATGTGTGAATAACAATGGATCTTACGTGTGCAACTGTACGGAGGGTTGGCAGGGACATGACTGTGAAAAAGGTTATTTAATTTATGTTTTTTTTAATTTCAAATTAATCATTTCACTATCAGTTCCTTTTAAACAATTAAGAATAAATCTTGATAAGTAACACATAGCTAATGGTTTTTATCTCATTTTCAGACGTAAATGAATGTGACCAATTCAAACCATGTCAGAACAATGGAGCATGTATTAACAATAATGGCTCCTACGCATGTGACTGTATGGAAGGCTGGCAGGGAAATGACTGTGAAAAAGGTATGAATTTTTTATAGTAATATAACTCTATTAAAAAGAACGGAATAACTTTAAGAGAGAAAATATAGTTCATTTAAAAGTTTTATTCAGTTTCACTTTATTTCATGCATTTTTTATTTAGATATTGACGAATGTACAATGTTCCTTCCATGTAACAATAATGCTACATGTGTGAATAACAACGGATCTTACGTGTGCAACTGTACGGAGAGTTGGCAGGGACAAGACTGTGAAAAAGGTTAATTTAAATAATGGGTTGTTTTTAAAATTTCAAATTAGTCATTTCCTCATCAGTTCTTTTTAAACAATTAGGAATAAATCTTGATAAATAACTCATAGCTAATTGTATTGTTTTTATCTCATTTTCAGACGTTAATGAATGTGAGCAGTTCAAACCATGTCAGAACAATGGAACATGTATTAACAATAATGGCTCCTACACATGTGACTGTATGGAAGGCTGGCAGGGACATGACTGTGAAAAAGGTATGAATTATATAGTTATGTAACTCTATTGAAAAAGGAATACCTTTAATAGAGAAAAATAAAGAGACATCTAAAAGTTTCATTCGGTTTACTTTCTTTCATGCATTTTTTATTTAGATTTTGACGAATGTACAATCTTCCTTCCTTGTAACAATAATGCTACATGTGTGAATAACAACGGATCTTACGCGTGCAACTGTACGGAGGGTTGGCAGGGACATGACTGTGAAAAAGGTTATTTAATTTATGGGTTGTTTTAAAATTTCAAATTAATCCTAAGTACACCGTACATGTAGTCAATGCATATTTTTATTTTATTAAATAATAGATTTCCACCTCGAAGTTCTGAAAGACAAGCATAAACATCTTATGGATAACATCACTCTTCAAGACAATGTGTTAGACTTACTTGTCAAAAATGAAGCCATTTATCCATCTGATAGCGAAGCAATCATGTCATTCTCAAACAGATCAGAACGTGTGCGATGTTTACTACTAAGACTTGCTAAGTATGATGAAACACATTTTAAACACTTTACTGAAGCTTTGGAACAAGAAAAACGAAAAGATTTAGCGAATATATTGATAGACGGATACAATGAATACAAAAATAAGAAGACGGAGCGAACACCTAAATGTGCTCACTGCAAAATCAAATCAAGGGTCGAACTAAAAGATATTATTGACAAACTGTATCAGGAAAGAGTAATTGACGAATCCTTTGTAGATAGAGTTAATAGATCAGCACCTTGTGCAAGAAAAGTATTATGGAACGAATGTTTCTACATCATTAAAAAAAGTGACAGAGCAGAAGTTTTATCACAGTGTTTAAAAGAAAGATATGAACCATATGTAACAACTGGAAACTATTTTAAGTGCACGTGTTTCAAGCAGAGGTTACACACTGGTGGACATTTTAACAGTCCTTCGCTGACCTCAGGTAGTGTAGCGGATTGGAGCGAGTCGCCGGTGGATTCACTGTCTCCAGCTTCAACATTCAGATTCAGAAATGTCCACGGAGACACCGTTAGCAGTCTAAGCTCAGTGACAAGTTCAACTCGTAAAGAACCTGGTAGTGTAATGTCAAAAAGATTACACCACACTAAAAAAGTGGACAATGAATCTTTCTTGAAGTTGTACAAAAAAGGCAGAAAATATAAAAAGGTACAGGAAATTTTTAAAACAAAGGGATCAGACAACTCTGAAAGTGAGACGTTTAATCTAAATCCGCTACCTCTGCAAGTGTCAGAAATGTCGAAAAGGGATGTACTTCATCTGCAGACTGAAACATTAGATACTTATTTGTGATCTGGTGTTGTCTCCCTTACTATTCATTGACCTTTTCTTGTGATATAATGAATATTCTTTGGTAAAATATAAAATTGTTTTACTTCGAAGTAGCAAGGACCTATAGACAATGCTAGAATATTAAGTATATATTAGTATTTAGGTCCCTCGGTGAAAGTAGTAATTACAATCTTAAAGACAGTTCTGAATTATTTATTTAAAAAGAAATGGATGTTGAGTTATTTTCAATATCACTTTACATTTTGCTGGTACAAATTTAGAATATTTTTAATATACCATTATGTTTTATATTATTATATTATATGATATAATTTTTGAGGGGGGTGTTGTTTTAAAAAAATGCTTTTAATATATAAATACTGCATGTAGTTAAGAGCGACATTGAACCAAAGGCCCAAGGGCGCAGCTGAGTAACTTTGGCCATGCTGTTCTTTACCAGATTTCTCCCTTGTAATACTTATTGTGGCCCTGCCCTTCCCTTAGGGGTCATGGTTTGGACAACTTAATATCTACACTACCCCAGGATCAGGATGCTTCAACATTAATTTCAGCTTTTTTGGCCCACTTGTTCTTCAGAATAAGATTTTAAAGCTTTTTCCTATATATTTCAATGTAAAAATTGGATTCCCTATCGTGGCCCCACCCAACCCCTATGGGTCATAATTTAAAAACTTAGAATCTTCTCTACTCCAGGATTGCGGCCTCGCCTAGCCCTGGAGGCCATGATTTTTATAAATTAGAATTTACACTACCCCAGGACGCTTCAACATAAGTTTCAGCTTTTCTGTCCCAGTGGTTCCTGAAAAAAGATTTTTAAAGAATTTTTCTATATATTTCAATGTAAAACTAATGGATTCCCTTTTATGGCACAGCTCTACCCCCAAGGGTCATGATTTGGACAATTTAAAATCTACAATTCCCTAGGATGCTTCTAAATAGGTTTCAGCTTTTCTGGCTCAGTGGTTCTTGAGAAAAAAATTTTATGACCCTACCCTATTTTTAGCTCTACTGGTCAGAGACCAGAAGAGCTTATGCGATAGTAATGCGTCCGTCGTCCGTCCGTCTGTCTATCTGTCTGTCTGTAAACAATTTTTCAAAATGCTACTCCTCCTACAGTTTTGGTCCGATTTCAATATAACCTGGCACACAAGTAGACTACACCAATATACATAATTTTGTGCATCGGTTTATGATTTCGAAGAATGGTGTTGCCGTGGTTACTAAATATAGAAATTTCTGTGAAATTCTTTCGAAATGCTACTCCTCCTACAGTTTTGGTCTGATTTTAATATAACTTGGCACACAAGTAGACTACACTAAGATACATAATTCTGTGCATCAGTTTTTGATTTCGATGAACGGTGTTGCCGTGGTTACTAAAAATAGAAATTTCTGTGAAATTCTTTCGAAATGCTACTCCTCCCACAGTTTTGGTCCAATTTCAATATTACTTGGCACACAAGTAGACTACACTTAGATACATAATTCTGTGCATGGGTTTTTGATTTCGATTAACGGTGTTGCCGTGGTTACTAAAAATAGAAATTTTTGTTAAATTCTTTCTAAATGCTACTCCTCCTACAGTTTTGGTCTAATTTCAATATAACTTGGCACACAAGTAGACTACACTAAGATACATAATTCTGTGCATTGGTTTTCGCTTTCGATGAACGGTGTTGCCATGGTTACTAAAAATAGAAATTTCTGAGAAATTCTTTTTAAATGCTACTCCTCCTACAGTTTTGGTCCGATTACAATATAATTAAGCACACAAGTAGACTATACTAAGATACATAATTCTGTGCATCGGTTTTTAGCTCTACTGGTCAGAGACCAGAGGAGCTTATGCAATAGTAAGGTGTATGTCGTCCGTCCGTCTGTCTGTCTGTCTTTAAACAATTTTTCAAAATGCTACTCCTTCTACAGTTTTGGTCCGATTTCAATGTAACTTGGCACACAAGTAGACTACATTAAGACACATAATTCTGTGCATCGGTTTTTGATTTCGATGAATGGTGTTGCCGTGGTTACTAAAAATAGAATTTTCTGTGAAATTCCTTTCGAAACACTACTCCTTCTACAGTTTTGGTCTGATTTCAATTTAACTTGGCACACAAGTAGACTACACTAAGATACATTAAATAGTGCATCGGTTTTTGATTTTGATGAATGATGTTGCCATTAGTACTAAAAATAGAAATGTCCGTGAAATTCCTTTAAAACATCACTCCTTCTACAGTTTTGGTCCGATTGCAATGGCTTCTTTTCTTATCCTTTGTTATAAGTACAAACCAGTAGAGCTACAGTCTCGACAGAGACTTCTGGTTGTCTTTTCCTGATTATCTCCCCTTGTAAGGGGACTGAAACCTTCATTCTCATAATTTAAACTCCCCTTCGCCAAAGGATGCTTTGTAATAATTTTGGTAAAATTGGCCCAGTGATTCTTGAGAAATTGAAAATGTGAAAAGTTTAGACGAACGAACGGATAATGGGTGATCAAAAAAGCTCACTTGAGCTTTCAGCTCAGGTGAGCTTAAAATGTTCCTTTGCAACATTTCTAACATTTAACTAAACCATCGTAAAAAAAAAAAAGATGTTTGACTACTGAGTAAGATGTTGGACCTATTGATGATATGTTGAATATACCAAAATTGCATTTTATATGTGGACTCATATTTCTTTAATATGACATAAAAAAGAATTAAGCACAAAATATCACAGTCATCATTTTCCCTCATTATAAATGAAAATATATCACATAAAGAAATAAATCACTCATTAATGCACTTTATCCTGAAGTTATCAGCCTTGATTTATAATGTGCAACTGAAGTCAACCATATTATATATAAATGCTCCGATTAACAGATTAATTAGTAATACTGTCTTGTTCCTCGTCAGCAGTGACAGTGATGATGACAGATGATTGGACGTCGTTATCCTCATCGTCGACCGGTATAGCCTCGTCTGATTGGGCGATGAGTGCCTTGGACGGGGACTGAATCATCGTGATATTTTTTACCTGCTCCACCTCCGGTTGTTTGGGCTTCTGACCCGTCATCAGCTCGTATGTATTGTCTACCTGGATAAGATCCTCTATCATATTGTAATACCTCATGTCCAGCCCGGCGTAGCTCTTCAGTGCCTCGGTGTTTATCTTCTCCCTCTCCTTGATTGCGTCTCGACTGAACGCCCTGACGTCAGAAGACACGCGTCCTCCTGCCATGCTACTCAGACGCGTTGACACACGCATGTCCTCCATGGCAGACTTTGATGGGGTCAGTGTGGAGCGACCAGGGATTTCCTCCACCTGTAACTCGGACGCGAATTTCACCACACTTGTCGGTCGCTCAGTCTCCGGAGTTCTGCCACCGGTCGCCGAGGAATATTCCCTCTCACTGCTGTCTGTCACATCACTGTCCTCTGTTGTGACCTTTGATCTCTCTGATCCCTTGGGTGTACCCTGATCTTTGGGTGTGCCTGAGTCGTGCTGTTGGCCAGATGTGGGTCGAGCCTCTGGGGAGGCGGCTTCACTCCTGGTATCCTCACGTGACATGATTTGGTGAAGTTCTTCGTCAGCTGTGGGGGTGAAGACGTCACGACTGGGGGTGGGGGAGACACTCTTCCGATGAGGGGTGTGGGGTCTTTCCCCTATCATCTTCCTTTGAGATGTGTCAGGGCGATCGCTGGCCTGACTCATTGATCTTATTCTCTCCATCATTGGTGGCAGTTTCTCCTCACTCTCCTAAACAGAAAATCATACAAAATTCAACGATAATGTAAGAAAAAAATATATTTAGGAACAGAAATTAAAGATGAGAAAATGTTACATAAAGAGGATTTTCTTATATGAAGAACATTTCTTGTAAATTTTATAGTTTCCCTTATTTAATTTTCAATATATTTCATTCTATCAAATATGTGGCAATATCAAGGAAATCAAAACACGACTATCAGGTAAATACTGTCTACAATAAAGCTAATGTATTTCAAACAACATAAAATCACAGTCATAGATTTAGTATCAAAGTAGATTTTGCAAGCACACTACCTAAATTCAACTGTCAGCTTTAAATGTCAAAGTTCAAGATTTGCAGATCTTCTCATCTAAAGGTCAACATGGTCAAATACAGCACAAAAAAGAGTGGTGTGGTGCATCCCTAGATGCATGCATGATTACTAGTAGTATACCAATTTATATCTTTGGAAATTTAATGATATAGTATACACATGTAGTTTCATTTAATTTTTTTAACCTGCTTTCTTATTGAAAAAATAAAATTGAAAAGGCACAATCTATAAGTATATATTAGAAGAATTACATGCTTAGTTTGGACTTTCAGTAAGGCGTGGCATTCTCGACGTTGCCTAATTAGCTTCTGAAATTTACACAGCTTCCCTTCACTGTTGAAATATACATATGATAGAAATGCGACTGAATGTCAAATGGTGTAGTGAATAGCCAATTAAAAGTTCTCTCACTGCACAGAGGTGGGACATAAGTCATCTCATCGTTATCAACAACAATTTTAAGTTCCTGATGTTATCAATTTCGTAACCAATGAGAATCTACTAGTATTCGCCATTACGTAGCGCCGAGAAAGTCACGCCCTACTGAAAGTCCAAAGTTAGGGTAAAATCGTCCTATCAATTCAGCAAGAATACAAGTGTACATCTTGAGATTTTTACAGTAGGTATAACACTTATATAGATTCATGAAAGAGTTGTTTTGATGAAAAAATGATCAAGAGAGGGTTTAATTATTTTTAGAAGAAATCACAGGCCTTTAGACTGCTTAGAAAAAAATTGAAGTGTGAAATATTTTTTTTAAACCCTAGGAAGAAATTAATTGCCCCCCAAAAATTAAAACATATTTCTCATGCATAAAAATACAGCTACATAACAATTTCACATGAATCATATCAAACATCCCTTGGGCTCATACGACACCAGGGACTTGTACAGAAACATGACATGGAGATGAAGCTGACCTTGAGATGTGGCATCAGTTCTCCTTTATTGAGTTCAGCTTAAATTGGTCCTATTTCCAAAAATAAAAACACATTTATAGGATGTAGGAACACTTTACACAGGTTTTACCTTACTCCTCCTTGTTCTAGACAGCCGGGTATAAGATAGACTGGACACACTGTAGCTGAAGTGACAGTGACTTTTACTGGACTCAGCAGATCTCAGTAACAGGAAAGAGTACGGGTTTCTACGCTGTTAGCAAAGTGCAAGCAAAGCAGACTTCTTCAGTGCAAGTTAGTCAATAAAACACAGTACAACTGCTCATACAAAGTTTCTTAAAATGTTTATTAAGGATAGCATGTAGAACAATGGACCATGTTTTTGATAATAAAATGACTGTGGTACTAGTATATCTTCTATACTTTTGAATGAGCAGCTGCACAAGAAAGTTAGATTGTGTACAAAAGTTTGAGATGTGACAATAAGCAGAGAAAGAAGCTATAGTCAGCTTATACCGTGTAAGTACTTATATGCATACATAGCACCTAAAGGCAAAACAGAGAGCAGACAAGGAGCATAACACTGTTAGTCCTGGATGTACCTCCATTTCTTTCTCGTTCTCGTAAATCATCCTACTCAGGTTCTCGTGTTTCTGGTCGTCTGCTTCATTCAGAGAGATCTGGACCGCAATGTTACCCTTGGTGCAGAGTTTGCGAACCTCATTCTTTATCTGGGCTACCATGTCCATGTCCTCTGTGGCACTGATTCCAAACATCTCTAAAGTGTTGGCAATCTCCCTGTCAAAGAAACCACCCATATCTAAATAGCACTTACATTGTATCATAGACCTCTAAACAGAGATGAATAATTTCTTTTTGAAAATTTATCACTACTAAGCACAGAAAAATTTCCTTCCTCGGACACTTCCTCTCTGACTAGACAGATACTTCCTCTCTGACTAGACAAACACTTGCTCTCTGACTACACACACAATTGCTCTCTGCCTTGACAGAAACTTTATCTCTGACTAAACAGACACTTGCTCTCTGACTAGACAGAAACTTTATCTCTGACTAAACAGACACTTACTCTCTGACTAGACAGAAACTTTATCTCTGACTAAACAGACACTTACTCTCCGACTAGACACACACTTACTCTCTGACTAGACAGAAACTTATTCTCTGACTTCACAGACACTTATAACTCTCTCACAAGACAGACACTTAATCTCTTACTAGACAAACACTTACTCTATGACAAGACAGACACTCTGACTAAACAGACACTTACTCATTGACTACAGACACTCTTTCTCTGACTAGACAAACAATCACTCTCTGACTAGACTGACATTTACTCTCTAACTAGACAGACACTTACTCATTGACTACGGCCACTCTTTCTCTGACTAGACAAACAATCACTCTCTGACTAGACTGACATTTACTCTCTAACTAGACAGACACTTACTCTCTGACAAGACAGACATTCTCTAACTGACTACACAGACACTTGCTGTTTTACTACACAGACACTTACTTTCTGACTAGACAATCACTTACTCTCTGACTAGACAATCACTCACTCTCTGACTAAATAATCACTTACTCTCTGACTAGACAGACACTTACTCTCCTACTAGACAGACACTCTCTGACTAAATAATAACTTACTCTCTGACAAGACAATAACTTACTCTCAGACTAGACAGACACTTACTCTCTGAATAAATAATCACTTACTCTCTGAATAGACAGACACTCTCTGACTAGACAGACGCTTACTCTCTGACTAGACAGACACTAACTCTCTGACTAGACAGACACACACTCTCTGACTAGAGAGAGACTCTCTGACTAGACAGATGCTTACTCTCTGACTAGACAGACACTAACTCTCTGACTAGACAGACACTAACTCTCTGACTAGAGAGAGACTCTCTGACTAGACAGACGCTTACTCTCTGTCTAGACAGACATGCACTCTCTGACTAGACAGACCCTTAACATCTGACTAGACAGGCACTCTCTGACTAGACAGACCCTAACTCTCTGACTAGACAGGCACACTCTGAGTAGACAGACACTTACTCTCTGACTACACAGATACTTACTCTCTGACTAGACAGACCCTTACTCTCTGACTAAACAGGCACACACTCTCTGACTAGACAGACACTCTCTGACTACAAATACACTGACTTTTTAACTTGACAGATACTTGCTCTCTGACTAGACAGACACACACTCTTTTACTAGACAGACACTCTCTGACTACAAATACATTTACTTTTTGACTAGACGGATACTTTCTCTCTGACTAGACACACACTCACTCTCTGACTAGACAGTCACACACTCTCTGACTAGACAGCTTACTCTCTGACTACACATACACTAACTCTCTAATGAGACAGACCCTTACTCTCTGACTATACATACACTAACTCTCTAATGAGACAGACACTCACTCACTGACTAGATAGACACTTACTCTTTGACTAGACAGACAGGTATCTCTGACTCGACAGACCCTTACTTTCTGACTAGACAGGCACACACTCCTTGACTAGACACACACTCTCTGACTAGACAGACACTCTTTGATACAAATACACTTACTTTTTGACTAGGCAGATACTTACTCTCTGACTAGACAGAAACACACTCTCTGACTAGACAGATACTCTCTGACTACAAATACACTAACTTTTTGACTAGACAGATACTCTCTGACTAGACAGACACTCACTCTCTGCATACACATACACTAACTCTCTAATGAGACAGACACTTACTCAATGACTAGATAGACACTTACTCTCTGACTAGACAGATACTAGTCTTACTCCCTGACTAAATGGATACTTACTCTCTGACTATACTGCTGGACTCCACTAGGAATCTCTCTTGTAGGACTTCAGCCACCTCCTCTGTCTTCAGTTTCAGCATCATCAGGGTGTGACAGGCCTCCGCTCTCACCCCTGGTTTCTCCTCATACCTGACCGCCCACAGTAAAGTCTCAGTAATCTCCTCATTGACCACACCTATGTTACCCATAGCTACAATGTAAAAGTAAAATGTCTTTCAACCTTATTTATGTTAAATACTAGGAATATTGCTTTATCAATATATTTCTTTTTCAATTGTCTTGATTAATATTTCATTTTGCACTTTACAAACATCTGCTGAATTCAGAAGTATTAATGTAAAGATCTAAAAAGAAGTCACTTTGGAAATTAAATTTCAAAAGCACATGTTTTATTACCTTGAATGGCTAAGGCCTTCACCTTCCAGATGGGATCAAAGGTAGCCAGATGGATTAACTTCTCTATGACTTGTTCATCCTTTATCTCCAGGTTACCACAAGTTATACAGACTTCCGATCTCACAGAGATATACTCATCCTCAAAACATTTCAGGAACACAGGCAGTAGTTTGGCTGTCATGATGCCTTAAATTAGACAAATTAATAACTTAAAGCATATTAAATCCACAGGTTTGCTCAATTCCAAAATGATTTTTTACACTTATTCACTAACAGCTTTTAAATACACTTTTTCTGACTAAAAGGGCTACACATTAAAATGGAAAATGAAAAGAATGTATCTTTCTTATCCCCCCTTCTCTTTTATTATACAAAATTTGGTATTTTTAAAAAAACATTACTTTGTATCTTATCAAAGACACAGGATAAATCGTTCCAATACCTAGTTGTCCTATTTTACTGATTGCCTCCAGCCTGGTGGCTTCGTTGCCCTTGACAATTCTCTCTCTGAGGTCGTCATGGACTTCCCTTCCATGGCTAGTTTTACCGAGGCACTGCGCGGCACTCTTACGCACGTCCTCATGCCAATCATTCCACATCAAGTCCATCAGCTTGTTGGTTACGTCCTAGAAACATGAGGGTGTAACATTCAACTTCACCATGGAGGCATAATGTAAGCCATAGATGAATTTTATTTGATATTTTAGATAATAGGACAAGAAATTAAATCATTGATTTTTCCATCATAAACTGAGAAATGAGTATAGATTACCAGTACTTGCCTTGTTAATAGTGCCGTGGAGAGTAGGAAGTATTTTACAGGCGATGACTTTATGTCTCCAGCTGCTACTGTTTAACTGTTCAGCCACCATACAATGGACTAAAGGCTACAACAAGAAGAGGAACTATCAGGATGATACACAGTTAAATATAACTACTGTACCAGTGTCTAACTGTTCAGCCACCATAGATTGAACTAAAGGCTTATACAAAGAAAGAAACTATCAGAATGACACACATGCAGTAAAAACATACATGTAGCAATTGAAAATACACATGTATATGATATGTGAAATTTTTAGCAAGATGCAAAATTTAGCAATTTCTTCAAAACAAGAGATGTTTGTAAAACACTTATGCCCCCTCCCCCCTAATTGGAATTTTTCAAAGTCCAAAAGGGCATAACTCTGTCATAAATGGCGCAATTGTACCCAAAAATGAACTTGATCTAGATAGTCATCTGATAAATCTGCATACCAAATTTCATTTCAGTATGTGCAATGGTTGCAAAGAAAATGAACGGAAAATGCAAAAAATTGAGATTTTTCTAAGTCCAAGGGATATAACTCTGTCAAAAATAGTGCGATTGTACTAAAAACAGAACTTGACCTAGATATTAATGTGATATATCTGTATACCAAATTTCATTTCAGTATGTGCAATGGTTGCAAAGAAAATGAACGGAAACTGCAAAAAATTGAAATTTTTCTAAGTCCAAGGGGCATAACTCTGTCAAAAATGGTGCGATTGTACCCAAAACACAACTTGACCTAGATATTAATGTGATATATCTGTATACCAAATTTCATTTCAGTATGTGCAATGGTTGGAAGAAAATGAACGGAAACTGCAAAAAATTGAAATTTTTCTAAGTCCAAGGGGCATAACTCTGTCAAAAATGGTGCGATTGTACCCAAAACAAAACTTGACCTAGATATTCATGTGATATATCTGTATACCAAATATCATTTCAGTATGTGCAACGGTTGCAAAGAAAATGAACAGAAACTAAGTGGACCGACAGACCGACCGACAGAGTCAGCAGCAAAGCAATATGCCCTCCCTTCTTCGAAGGGAGGCATAAAAAAGGAATAAATTTTTAATGTCAACAATATTCAGTTTAAGCAATCTCAAAGTCTTGATAATAATGCCAAACTTGAATCCTCACTAAGAATTTTGCTTATGTTAATTTAAAATGGGGTGGATTCATAATCTTTTGAAAAACTTTGTTTGGACAAGTTTAAAACGGGCCAAAACTGTTTGTATCTTAAAAAGGTGAATAACTCTTTATATAATATAAATATAAAAGGAACCTGTTAATCAGAAAATATAAAAAAATTGAAACCATTGCATGTAATTATATTAAATGGCTCTCATTTATAAGTTTTGAAACATTTTACCTATGAGAATCTTATTTTAGTGTCTGTAATCTTGACACTTACCGAGAAAATGCTGAGTTTGCCGAGTAGGTAGATTGCTTTCTCGTGTTTAATGGTATCCTCTGTCTCCAGCAGTTGACGGACAATCTCGCCCACGACCAGCGAGTTACACAGGCCATCATGGGCCAGACACTGGGCAGCAGCCCACCTGTCCACACTGGTCTCACTCTGTAGGGCCAGCTGTAAAACCTGTCTGGCCTACAGAGAATGAGTGGGATGGGTTACCAGCAATTAGCCTATGTGGCATGTGTATTCTTTGATTTTTAAATTGACTCTAAATAACAAAGTCTATTCATTGATATATAAGATAAAATTTAATAAAATATAAAGAGTATGGAATTAAATCAAACATAATACAGATCTGCTGTTTATTCTGCGTACCTTTTCCCCAGGCTTGTTGAGGGAGTAGAGAGTAATGGCTGCAGCTAGTTTGACACGATCTACTTTATCATCCAGCAGACACTCGAGAGCAACAAGCAGTTTATGAGGCAGTTCCTGGAAGGGGGCTTTAAGTGAGGGCGTGTCTCCGTATATAGAAATCTCCTGGGCTGGGGGCCGGTACTCTGCGACCTTGGCAATGGTCGCAATGGCCTTCAGTCGAACATGACTCTGGATGTCCGCCATGTCTTTAATGAGATCGTCCGGCTTACTGTCCACTAACTGACCACTCAGGTGCCACTTCTGTCTCCACTCATCAACTATAAATAACCAGGCCTAATTTGTACCTTTTCAGTTGAAATTTTTACAGGAAAGCAATTGATTACATATGTAACTCAATCGTTCTATACACTGGATTGAATTATTCTTTAATTTTTCTTCAACAGAGTAAAGAAATAACAATACTTTCTGTTATGTTACTTACTGACTTGAAGTAATGATGCGTTCTGTTTGGTCAGCCTGCGAGTCGTGGGGTCAGGTGACCTGTGGTATTCAGGGTCAAACCCAGGGGGAATCATGTTAAACTCGGCCGATTCCTAAAGACAAAGGATATTAACCATGTACTTCATCAGTTAAATATCACAACAACATTGTTCTATTGCATATTTTACCATTTTCAGAATTTCATATTTTATACTGTACGTATGCTCAAAAATTTTTGCTCCCATTTTATTCTTGAAACCCTTGTTGCAAAGGGCCTTAAGCAGGCAAATTTCAAATGGAATGTCCTCAAAGTTAAAATCATTATCACTAAACACAGATTTGTCTGGGTGAAACTAAAATGATATGGGGCAAAATTGTTTGTATGTGTTAAAGGGTGAAAATAACCCTGTATACAGTATTACATCCTAATCAGAATTAAAAATTCTGCTAATTCCTGTTATATATTTTGGTAACTGCCTCATGTTAATTGTTCCTTACATCTGCCGGCTCCGGGAGTTTTTTCCAGCGCCGTAGTCCTTTCTCCACCTTTTTGATGCGTGGCGACTCCTTCACCTCGTGTGGGGGCGTGGCGTCTTGCTCGTTGTACCAGGTCTCTGGGTTCTGTGGGTGTTCAGCCTGTAGTTTTTTCTGGTACTTATGACCGGAACTGAGTACAATCTTGTCTGTGTCCTCTACATGAACTTGATCCACCCCTGTCAATTAAATTATGACATCATCAATTCCATCAATGAAATTGATCAAATACTGAATAGGCCTCCTTAGTGTCAGACAAAACAACAGATGCACGAGATTTACGATGCATATTAGGCCTCTTTAGTTCCTGACCTAGATTACTTGGTGAAATTTACATTTTTGTAGACTAATCAAGAAATCAATTGTGCTAACTTGGAAAGAGTTATCACAGAGAAAACAAATAGAAATGGAAATAAATATAATCTTTTTTTACTCTGCAACAGTCAATGCCTACCTATCAACTTTTCCTGCTGGAATTGGTTGTCTGTATCGTAGAACTTGTCCCCTACTGAGGGGTTAATAAAGTCGCGGATGGTGGGCGGGGCAGGGGGCTCATATGTGTAGTCAATGGTGATATCAGCTGTAGCATTGATGGCACCTGTGTGTAAAATCACATAGTTTTATTCACTTTTGAGAATTCTTTTCAAAAAACAATAATTTTGATAAGTACAACATTGGACTAGTACTGCAAATGCTTTGAATGTTGATACATAACTTATTTCTACATTAAGTTAGGCTGAATTCAATTTAAGGCAAAAGCTAAGTATTAGTTATGTACCAAATTGTCTACTTAGGCCCATAAATGTTACTTATATATAGAGAAAGATGAAATATCAAAACTAATGTGAGTAACTAAGTCTATTTTGACTCTATTAAATTTTTCCATAACCAGTTTAACCTCTCTAAGCACCAAATTATATCTCAAAATTTCTAATAGTAAAAATTATGATCTACAAACACAAACAAATTAGAAAATCTTAAAGACTTGTTAATCAAATAAACAGTTTCTATGATACATATATGCTACTAATAAGACTCCTTAAATATCACCATATTAGTCAGAGTGCTAGAGTGTGGTAAAAAAATTGGTACAAACCTGCACTATTGGTCACTGTAGGTCAGCCAGGGGGAGGTGAATAAAACAAACAGGTGAAAATGAGTAACAAACAGACAAACAGACTGGTTACACAACAACAAGGAAACAAACGTATGGAATGAAACGTGAAAAACATTATAAAAAACATCACAAGGTGAACATAGTGAGGATAAATAATAATTAAAACTCTGACGTCATTGTATCACTTTTAAGTTCTTTTTATGTTATATTTTTGGTTTGGTTTATCAGTAATCTTGATTTGTTAAGAGGATATAAAAACAAATTGCTTGTTAGGGAGGGGTGTTTTAAACTGTTACTGTGTTAGATGTGATCCCATACCTTCTTCCTCCTTTTCTGCGTGTTTAATTGCTCGCCGCAGACCAACTGGTTTTCTGTAAAATGGGGCCTTAGAGTCGTCCGAGTATGGGTCATTAGCATGAGGCTCAGTTATGTCCTCTGCAATATCCATCTCGTACACTCGAGCAAGTATCCTGCATGATTAAATATACACTCATTTTCTGTACAATGTTTTTCTTGATTATAAAAAGATAACACCTGAATTTTACACATTTCATTCACTTCCTTCGTGTTGTTTTACTTACGTGGACTCTGGCTTCTTCCACTTTTTCTTCGGTTTCTCCACGTCTTTTTTGACCTCCGCTGGCTCCTCTTTCTTGAGTTCCCCGAGTGACTCCAGTAACAGGTCAGAGGAATCCTGCTTACCGTACCACGCCTCCACCAGCTTCTTCAGTCTGTCCCTGTCTGGGCCGTCAGGCATCTTCTCCAGAACCACCCACTTTGACATATGTGAGCTGACCTTGGACAAAGTGTAGGCATCCCAGTCGTAGTTTTCACGACAGAAATTTTCCCACGCCTCTTTTGCTTCCCGCTCCGAGTCCATGGTACTCTTATCTGATGCACTTTTTCTTGGTGATCTCTTCTTGGGCTTGATCTCTTTGGCTTTTTTCTTTTCCTTTGGCATTGGTTTTTTTACATCCTGTACCTGAGGAGGAGCACTGACTGGTTTTTGTCCACTCACCTCCGTCAGGAAGAAACTCTCCTCTGATGAGACCTCCGTCGCTGTGTCCTGGGACTGTGCTATCACTGACTGGTGCATCTCTCTGGCTCGTTCCATTATTTTCCTCTTTAGGGGTTTCAGGTGAGGTTTGTACGACTTTGTCAGGTGACATGGCATATGTCGTTGGTCCATGCCCCGGGCATCATGGCGACCCGGGGGAATCTTAGCATGAGGTGGCGGGGACACAATGTCATCTGCAGAACAATTCAAATATAGGAAAGTGTATATTATTTAACTGATTGAAATGAAAAAAATGGAATAAATACATGTACATCAGGGCTCTCGATTCTCTAAAATTGGGGCCGTTCAACGGCCCCGTTCCCAATGCAAAAAAGGTGCCTTTTTTCCCAAAAGAAAGGTGTAAATTTCCCAATTTCCATCCAGAGTAAAATATTAATTAAAAAATAAAAGTCCAGCAAACCTAATCGCAAAAAAAAAAAAAAACCCAAACAAAACACATTTGCAAATGAAAGTGAAACTGTACTACTATTTTATTAGTTCGCGCCAAATGCATTCGTAAACTGGTTTGGGGAACCAGGTTATTGTTTTTACAAAAATGTATACAACTATGAGTGCAGAGTATCTTGTTATGTAGTTTCGACAAAAACCAGCATTTTGGTTTCAAAAATAGACATTTCATTTAAACATTAGTAAGCTGCACCTAGAAACATACCTGCGCTTCGGCATGTTCAGTCTCGCGCTGTATTGGTAAGCAAAGTTGCCCATGTGATCGAGGAAATTCGGGACTATGTGACTAGCGACTGTCACGCAGTAAGACATATAACCGCAATATCAACACTCAAAGATAGTAATGACAAAGCTTATGTACTTTCATAAATAGCCTACGTACCCATGTTTGTTCTGTCTAACTGTTTATTCAAACCAGAGTTAGCATTGATGATAAAATGCTAGAAAAGCAAAATTTGAGGATTTTTTTTAATGAATGTGTGTTATCCAACTTTTCCCAAAATGACGATAATTTTCCCAATTTGAACGGCCCCGGCCCCAGTCCCAAAAAGTGGTGTGAGAGCCCTGTACATGGAGCTAAGAAAGAGATAACCGACTTGATTATTATGCTGACAAGCTGATGCAAGACAAAAATCTCATTATTATGTAAGAAACTTGAATACTTACATGGGTCAAGAGCTTGGAACAAATACTTTGTGTCATAAGGCACCATATGAAAGCATCGGTCTTCCACCACATCTTCACTGAAGCGTAAATCAGCACTGATTCTCTTCAGGTAACTTCTCTGAACAGGTTCAGGAGCTTGAAAGGACTTGAAAATAACCGAGGTTGGTGCAGGTTTGCTTGCAAGTTTCAATTCAAAATCTGTTTCCTCTGACCCCAGCTGAGGAACTTTAACCTTTGCTGCACACGGAAATAAGGCTGGGGTCTTTACTCGCTCTGATTTCTCTCTGAACAAAGACATGGCTCAAGTGTGTCTGAAAAATGTGAAAGGAAAAATTATAATGATAGTTAAAAATGATGAAAAAATCATCAGTGTGATCAAATGTTTTCAATTTCTAAAAACAGTAGCATTAATTCATGCATCTTACTTTCTTTTACTTTTTTGTTATAGATATTTTTTTAAAACAGTATTTAACTTTATCATGTTAAATATCATACCCTATAACGGAAAGGAGAAAATGTATTGCTAGACAGAGAATTGAACTTGGGACCCCTACTTCACTAGCCAGGTGCTCTATTGACTCGCTACCATTACAGTGTTATATTTGTGCATCTTTATTTAAATCCATACTTGTTTGAAATTGGAAATATGAAACTTGAATAATAACAGTTGAATAAACATTTTATTTTTCAAAATACATTGTATTTAAATTTTAATTAAGATGACTCGAGTGGAACTGATTGATTATTCAGTCTTCTCTAAAATATTTATTCTAGAATTAAATAGAAATTCTATTTCAAGTATTGTAATGGAAAAAATAAGGTTTACCAGTTGTCCATGTTTTCATGTGTAAACAGGTCTCATAAAATGTCTCTGAAATAGGAAATGTATTAATATTTTGCGATTTACCTAGATTAGAGGAAATTCGACCTGTACGCTATGTAGTGTTTGTCGTAGTACAGCACATTTTCAAGCAGTGTCACATTTTGCACTTCGATGTTATACCCATGAATATAATAAAACACAGTCTATTAATTTCATTACATCGTTTTTACAATATATTTCCCACAAATATCATAAAAACTAAAACGGTAAAATGTTTGTTGTATCCAAGAAGCGTCAATGTCGGCTAGGTGTTTGGTTAATCTGGCTAAACCGAACCCGACCTAATATAGTGATCAGCTCTTTGCAAACTAGAGATGGTCGGTCATGATCTCAAAAAATGTTTTATTTTTACTCCACTATAATTTCATTACAGCAATGATAAAAACACTGACGACTGAATGTTACAGTACTGCCTCAGTAAAATTTATACTTGATTCTCATACATCGCGGGTTCCATTGTATCGCGGTATATTACAAAAATTAAAAAAAAACCCAGTTACATAGCTCATATAATTTTTGTAGATAAATCTATCTGCTTTTCGTTTGAATGTAAATTTTTGTGATGGTTAAAAAGAATGGAACATGCGCCGGAAATTTTTTTATTCAAATGAAACGTAATTTTACAGATTTCTATTCCCATTTTTATTTATATTTAAACCACTGAATTTATAATCTAGTAAAATCCATAATAAAGGTCATGTTTTGAAAGTCTTTAGTTTGTATAATTGTTTATTTTTTGTTTAGAATTTCATCGTAAAATTAAAAATAAGAATTGAATTCCATGTCAACCACAAGTTTCAATGTTTTCCCATACCGCTATACTATGTGACTATCCAATATTTAGGAGGTAAATAAGACTTCATGTTTTAAAAATAGACTACAAATTAAACGAAGCAGGCTTGGGAAAAAATTAGACACCAAAAAGTTAGACCATAGTTTGGTTTATGAATATCATTTGATGAAAGTTAAAGTAAAAAAATTTGAATTACATTTTTTTTATGCAAAAGTTTTAAGTACCCATTAATAAATACTCCATTAAAAACAGTTACTCCTTATATAGCTAAAGTAAACTTAAGGTGCTTTGTGACCATCTTCTCACAATGATTTATTTGACTCCATTGATACCGGTATATTATTTGTGAAAGTCGTATTTACTGGAATGAAAAAGTTAGACCTGAGTATTGAATAATACATGACATTGTATTTAATCACAATCTTGAGTAACTAGCATCATGGCCAGTCATGTTCACTGATAAAAAAACGAAATTTCAAACATCACCTCCTCTCCTGTGGCAGCCGTCACGCGTGGACCCAAGAACTGAATAAGAATATGCCGGTCCATGGAAGATGCGGGGATAGCAATCCCACATCCCACTGCCTTCAATGAAATAGTTAAAAGTGCATACAGTATACGCACAAGTTTCAATATTATGAATTCCTTAATATTTAACGCAATTTTAGATATTATTATACCGCCGATATGCCGTAAATTATGAGACTAATAAATACATTTTGCACAGACATAATTATATCATATACAAGCACTTAATGTGGTAAAAAAAAAATGGATTATGTCTTTAACTTTCGGCAATCAATGGAGCTTACAATTGGTCACAGTAATTTATCATCTACTAATGTCTTCGCCTCAGCCTTGTTTGTTTGCTTACAACAATAACATTACCCCTGTGTTGTACAAAAGGGATTCCCACATCAAGTAAACTCCCCGCTGAGGCCGGCGATGGAGGTTTCCCATTCATCTTCCTTCAACCACCTGTAGCATGAAGGGGATACGATTTCAGAGGAGCGCGAGGAGGCGAGCGGAAATCCCCCATGATTGAGGTTAAGGGGTCCCTCGATAACAGCGGAGCACTTTCTGTTTTACGATTTTGCTTTTGATGATCACAAAATATATAAATCAATTGTTATGTGACTTTTTAAATGGCTTTCGTTTAGATTTGGGCGTCAGCAATGAAAGATGGGATGTTCGGAGGAAAGTAGGTCACCTGATTACGGTCACATATGCTGTAAAGGATGACATAAAAAAGACAGATATAATGCATGAATATCGAGAACAGAGGGCATAATACCTCGATATGTGCATACTCACAATTGTTTTTAATGTTTCAGTTTTTCAAACATTTCTTTAGTTGATAATAAGAGTGTTTTGAACAAAATTAGAGTTAAAAATACTTCAATTGAAAAACCAGGCCTCAGGATCATGAAGATGGCTTACAATTACTTATTGTTGAATAAGTCTGAAATTCGAAGAAAAAAAAAACATTTGCGAAGCATTATCGAAAAATATGTTTTTAATTCTGAACAATTTGACTTCAATTGTATAATATTCTATTCAAGTATTTTACAATTATTAATTGATGAATATAACACAGCGTAGCTTCTCACGGCGTGTATCCGGATTTTCCCCTTTCCCATGAGACTTGACGTGATAAACGCAACTTTTGTTTATTTAGGATACTTTATGTGTCAAAAACCAATTAACAAAAATAAACATATTAATTAAGTCTCGGGGTGCTTAAATATCAATGTAGAGGATTATTATTCTGTTAATAAACATAAAAGGCTTACACCAATAGTGCTGACTGCTGACTTGTATGATGCAATTAAAGGGATTAGACTAGGCCTTGATCTTACCCTCCCCCTCCCCCCGCTCCCGCCGAGCGTTACTCGTTGGGCGGTCACTGTAAACTCAAGATGTTTTCTGATATTCTTTTTTAATAACTCTGTAATGAGATTTGCCTATAGATATGTTAAAAAGAGAATTAATGATCGGAGATTCTGGTACTCTAAAAATAAAATGTAGTTATTAAATGAAGACAAAAATACAAATTCAAAAACATCAAATAAAATTATTTAATTTAGTTGATGGTATACAGGAATTCATTTCTGAATATACATGGCTGATTTTTATCAAAAAAAAATTTCCAATACTTAACACAGAAGGATTTAGTAAAAACTTAAGTTTAATATTAAGCACTAGAAATAATAGTATTTCAGCTTATATCTACTTAGCATTCATTGTTCTGTAATTTATTTATGGAATTGCTTTATTTAACATAAACCTTACTCTCTCATATAAACTTTATGCTTGTCGGGCACGTTGCACGTTGGGAGGGCCCCCACATTTTTTCCCAAGACATAGTAACTTTTTACTATAGAGCATTTTAAATAAAAGTTCGTACATAACCCTCCCCCATTTAAAAATATACATGTAATTATTTTTTTTTTAATCTAGCAAAAAAACTGAAAATGGGATATATTTTAATTTGAATTGCAACGCCAATCTCTCACATTAATTAAGTAATTAACGATTTTTCCTATAAAAAAAATACACTGAATACTTCTATTATGTCACATTTGGTAAATAATTATTATTATATGTTCTGTTTAATAATCATAATATGCCCAAAAGGGTCCAGATTTGGAATAATAAAACATATCCTATATATATACATGTTTGGCTATAAATAATCTGTTATTTTATATATTAAGAACACGGAAATTCCCTCTCTCTTTCTCTCCCCCTCTCTTTCTTTCTCTCTCTCTCGTTGTTTATTTTGATGCCCTAATGGATTTGTAATAGCCAGCGTGCTCACATTAATTGAACATAAATAGTTTAGACACCTCCTCGCTATCCAGTTGACCAATCAGTTCACACCAGGCTATGGAAAGTATTCACGCTTTCTAATTATTCGAGCGTAAAGTACTTCTGACAGTTTGAGTAAAACTCCGCCTCTGCCGAGATTTAAACGTAACAGATCCCCGGACTGGCACACGAGATGCAAGATGGCTCAGAACAGAAAACAGGCGCGTCCCCAGGACCCTTACAAACCGTTCCAGGACTACCTGGGTTTTAGTGATATAGCCTGGAATAAAGATTTAGTGTCCAATCTCACTAATCTTATGACACTCTCGCCATCCTTCATTGACGACAATAGCAGTGACGGGGAATTTTTCGGTACCGGCTTTCCTGGGACCCCGTGTGTCGGTTCGTTGAATGACATAGGATTCCGGCCCTTCGACCCCCTGGACGCCATGCGGAGGGACTCCCTGGAGGATTTCCGACATAACGGGCGGGACGTGGAACTGGACGAACTGGACAGTTACCAAGTGGAACTCCGGAGACATTCGTCAATTTCCGTCCAGCAGGAATCGAACCCAGTAGTTCTGGAAGTCATGGCATTCAAAGAACGGAAGCGGGCTGCCAGGAGAGCTAAGCAAAAGAAGCTGTGTGTTTTCTGTAAGAACAACGGAGAAACTGTGGTCATCTACTCAAGTCACGTGCTCAAAGATGAAGAAGGGAAGGTCAGCTGTCCCATCCTCCGTAAGTACACGTGTCCTCTATGTGGGGTTTCTGGGGACAACGCCCACACGATACGCTATTGTCCCAAAAACGATGGTGACCTCTCTGCTCCAAGCCTCACTCAACTTCATGCAAGGCGCCTAGCTACTGGAAAGCGACGCCGCGACAGTGACAGTGAAAGCAGTAACTGAAGGGCGCAATTGCGCCCTGGTACAGCAGAGGGATTTGACATAATTGTAATATCAAACAATTCTATCAACAGAGTGTGATTCTGTGATCTTGGACACTGGATCTTTATTGTGAATTAACGTTTATCGATGTTTATACTATTGAATTCTTATTGTCAAAGATAATTTTGAGTTGAAGAAGATGACTTTTACATTAGATCGAATTTTAATCTCAATCTATTTTTCCCAGTTTTGCTATGGTGCTGAAATTTTGTATAAAGTTTATCAAATTATGATTTTAACTCACTATTTTTACACTAATGAATTTTAAATGATGTGTAGACATAACTGAATTTGTACATAATCGTTTTAGAAAAGAAATAACAAATGTTTAGTGCTTTAACCTCACAAATCTTGTTCTTGTAAATAAAATTTGTTATCACTTTATCTTCGACACTGTATGTTGTCTCTCATTAAATTAAAAACTACATCAGTCGTGACCTAAGCCCCCCATGAGAGGTGGGTGTCAACTGACAAGGGGTTGATGGAAGGAAAGTGAAATTGAGCCACAGTACGTTGCTCAAAATCTGTAAGCTAAGAAAGAAAAATTGTCATGAATTTTCAATATGTTATCATAAAATCCCCCTCCATAAATGTTTGAGAATCAGTCGCACCCTATTCTCCAATGAGCAGAAAGATGCATGTTCTTTGAAGCATTTGAACAAAAAAATGTTCAGGGAGCTTTTCTGATTTGAAATTTGTCCATTATCTATTCCCATCCCCCTCCCGAATTTCAGCCAACTTAATTCACAATTTATCCTTGGATGTGAAAGAATTAGCACCGAATTGCAAGGAACGTTTAAGCAGCCACACTACATGGTTCAGACCAAAAATGAAAATTATATGAAATTAAGCTTCCTCAACCCAGTCAACTGTATTTGTAAAATCTTCTTTTTCCAAATCAATTAGGTAAGATGGAACCACAATTGACAAGGTTTTACTTTGGAAAAAATCTTATTTCTTTCTCAAGAACAACAATACCATAAATTCAATGTTTACAAAGAGGGGAAAAAGAAGAGAAGGACCACATTGACTTGGATGAGCATTATGGACCGTAAGCCTCTGTTTTAGTATTATAGGAGGGGCTTAATCATTGGGGAACACACCTTTTACGAGACGCTACAGGAATTGCAAAAGTTTCCACACTGTGATGAAAACGCACATGATAAGTGTCTCCTGTGTGATAAAAGCCTTCAGAGTACCAAACTAGGTACGTTGTATCGGGGCGGGGGACAGGGAAAAGGGGGGGGGGGGGTCAGGAGAGTCTTACTAGGGTTTTAAAAACTTTAACGAAGAGTCAGGAAACGCTCGACCAAAAAAAATAAACTGATATCGTCGAAACGATGGTCAAAAGAAGAGAAGGAATAAAGTGTATAAAACTAACATTTGACTACAGAAAAAAAAACTTTGTATGAATATGTTTAAAAAGAGCTTTTATTATAATGAACTCTGATATATATATATATACACATACATGACATTGTATAGTGAGCCTAGATCATTCTTAATTGATACTTTTGTTATATATATTTAATAAAAAGTTTATATTGAATTAATTGTATTATATTAGACAGACAAACAATAATTATTCTAAAATCAGCGATTGGGTGTCGTAAAACCTATCAAATATCGTACATAATACATTCATAAGATTTCCATGTTCGGAAACCCAAAGTTTTTTCGCTCTTTTGTTGGGAGCGAAGTGGGCCAAAAGTCCTTTTTGGCTCCCGAGGTTAAGATTTTTTAATATACTCTTGATATAAAATCATAGTACCATTAGTTGTTCTTAGAATAAAAAAAATAACATATGAAAAAGTATCAAATATGGAATGCCATATACGACAGCCAACTGCTTATACTGACAACTGCCACACATATTTGAATAAATTTTATATTTATATTGATATTTATTTGAATTTTCACCAAAAAAAAATAAGGAAAAAAAAGGCACGGATCCAGGACATTTTTTTTACAAGGGGGTCACCCTGGTAAAATTAAATTGAATAATGACCAATATGTTTTATCTTATGTTATATTCAATATATGCGGTTGATAAAGTACATTGTTTATTTTTTTTTATTTTTTACATTTTTTTTCTTATTTGAAATAGGTAATAAAATAACTCCCCCGGAGACAACAAAACCTTTGAAGAGAGAATGATAATAAAAAAGATTTGTCGTTTCGCAGAGAAAGATGTTTTGAAAATAAATTTTCGTTTTCCATTATATATTCTATAGTTAAAAATGTCCTCAAATTAAAGATTTATATCTATGTGTGTTTTAATGTTTCTCAAGCATAGATCAGGGGGGGGGGGCATTTAAAATTTGTACAGTCATGGGTTAAATAAACTAAACGAACTACCGGTATAACTGACCGTGGACCCTCCACTTAGAAAACGCCGATCAAACTTTTATATCTCTTCGTTTGTACAAATAAAATATGTTTTACATGCATAGATCTAGAGAGAGAGGGGTCCGGACCACCCCTTTGAAATTTTTAAAGTTATTTAATGCACAAACTAAACCAACTAAAAGTTATTTAATGTATAAAATAAATCAACTAAAAGGAACATTAGAATCCCCCCCCCTCCCCAACCGAAAATGTGGATTCGTGTTAAGTTGGTTTGAAAAATGTCATAGACATGAAGGTATGACGCATAAGAACCCCCTCTCCCCGGCCGAAATAAATTTTCACATTTAGGAAAGGACTTAACGTTTTTTTTTATTGTCAAGAAATTTCTAGATTGGATTTTTTTTTACCAGAGTGACCCTCTTGGAAAAAATGTCCTATAGATCCGCGCCTTTTTTTTTTTAATTTACATAAATATCAATATAAAAATAAAAGAACTATATGCGGTATATTGCATTTGTTTGCCCCCACAAAAGTCAAATTTTGAAAAACTTCCTGAAATGTGCTGAATTCAATAAATTGTACGATAAATATGAATTAACAGAAAATATTATAGTTCCAAAGCAGTGTATTCTCAATTTTTGTTTTTATGACGTCACAAACTAGTCTGATTTTATATCCTTTTTCAGAAAAAGGACAAAATGGAAAATATTTCAACAATTTTAGCTTTTAAAGTTATAGAGCGCATGTGTGTTCAGGAACAATATTGACATATTTCATTGATATTATCATTCTACACATTATATCAAAATATTTATCCTGAACACACATGCGCTCGGTGACTTTTATTTAAAATATCGACGAAATATGTACATTTTTCTGTAAAATTCATAAAAAATTGAAATTTACGTCATATTTGTGACGTCATTTCGTACATATGACGTCATTACTTATGAAATTATTCAGTGCTTTAAAGTCAGCATATACTCCCCTGTTTAAGGACTTAATTAAATATTACTCCATCAAAGTTTGATTTGGGGGGCAAATATTGGTTAATACCGCATAAAGTTCTTTATTCAAATATGTGTGACAGTTGGCAGTAAGCAGTCAGCAGTTGGGAGTAAGCAGTTGGCTGTCGTATATGGCATTCCATAATCAAACGATTTTTTTAAATAGAAAAAAAAAACATGAATTATATTTACAGTGTACCAAACAGTTTTCCTCAAATTTTGTTTGATTAGATATATATCTTTAAGCATCATAAAAGGGCCGTAAAAATTGCATGTCTTTCATTGAACAGAAAATAAAATTCAAAGCAATGTTTTGAACATATTTTATTGACAATATGTCAAAGGGATCGGACACAAGTTCTAACAACTTAGGTAGTCCTCTCCCATATATAAAATCTACAAAGCCATACAATATTAACAAAATTTTACAATAATATATACATATACATAGAAGAACAAAGATAATTGTTTTCTGAATGAGGAAATAATATCAATTATTAATAATGGTGATAATAAATACAGTGTTGATATTATAAAAATATAATAATTTCAATAGAGATAATACAATTTATATAGTGTTAATTAAAACGACCTGATTCCTGAATAAATTTTTGAACAATACCGAATTTTTTTTCATTTTCCTGCGAAGATAAGGAATCATCTCCCCATAGCAATTTGTGCACATTAATCATTTTTACATTATAAGTTAAAAGTAGTGCATTCATCATTAGGCGTCTAGGTTCAAAATATTTTCTACAAACAAAGAAAAAATGATGCAATGAACAATCCTCGTAAACTGTATTTACAAATTTTAGAAACTCTAAATTTATAAACACAGAGACATAAATAAGTTATTTATTGTCTCTGATCAACATGACTTTTTTGAAAATAAAAGTTTGTTTGTATCATCTGTCCTTGATTGACAAAAAAAAGATTAAGGTGTGTGCCATATTCAGTCATTTTTTTAGGAATGGACAATACACATACCCTCAAAATTTCCTGTTGCTAAATTTTCGCTATTTTTTTAGGTCGATTTCAGATCGGGATCGGTATTCATGCTCCAACTTCCTGATTATTCCCGGCCAGACTGAGACTGTCTCACTGTCTGGTCAATACTCAGGACAAAAATAGAGGACCTGCTAACTATAATCATGTCTGAATTTGATTCAGAGAAAGAAAATATGTCAGAGATGAAGAACGGTGAATTGGCAGAGCTACAAGAACGACATGATAAACTGAAGTCGCTGTCAAGCCAAGGTAAGTCGGCAAAATGGAAAATATTGAAAGAGGAAGTTGTAAACAAACGTCTTTAACTCGTTTCCATAAATTATATATTTATTTTTTTAAGTAAAAAAATAATGTAAAATAAATTTCTTTGGTAAAATGAGAGTGGTAACCGGCTCACTAGTTAGTTTCACATATACTTTATTGTTTTTTTTTCTACAGTTTGGATTTGTTGTTTTACTTCCTTGTCGGTTGCTTCCTCCTCTCGTATCTGTTATGATCTCACTTCCTGTAGGTCCTTGTTACTATTTCTGGATGTGGATACTTACAATAATTTTTTAAAATGCAGTGTTTTGTCATACTTTTAATCATTATACATACATTCATCATGTTCATAACATTGTTTCATTCAATAAATAAATCTGAAATTAAATTTTGACCCCCCAGCTACATGTACCTTAGAGAAGACAGGCAATTGCATAGCTAGCCTATAATCTAGCTGCACAACTGTAACTCTCCAAAAAAAATATATTGACAGACCAGAGAGCCACAGTGCCAACCATCGAAAAAACTGTATATCTATTGTTCAGTGCGCTGTTTCTCGATTTAGTTCTCCAAGTATTGTAAACTGTCACATCAAAATATTACTAACCGTGTGATCCTAACCTATTCTTTCACTGTTTCCACAACAAAACATTTTTTAGAATTGTAATTAATATCCTTTACTTCGTGCAGATGTCAATAACGAGTTTACTTGATATAAAAGTAAGATTTTTTTTTTTTATTTAGCTTTTTTTTCAATTTAGGTAAGAATTTGGTAGAATTAATAACAGAACTAAGCACAAATTTTTGTGCGCAATAAATATACAGTTTTTTCAATGGGTGGCACTGTAGCTCTCCGGTCTGTCAATATATTTTTTCGAACCTATAATCTAACTACATTGCCTGTGCATCAATTAATTCAAATTTTGGAAGAGGAATATTAATGCAGCAGACCAGATTAACAGGGCCTCCTGAATCAATAGTCAGGTGCTCTATCTGAACTGTTGATATTGCAACTGACATTAGAGTGAAATTATCTGACTACTATACATGAATATTTGAATTCATTTCTATTTCTTTTTTTTTTCCAGTACTTGTGCAGTATGATGACCTGCTTTATAAATTCCAAGAAAATGAAAAAGCGGTGAGAGTCAGAGAAAAAGTGAATGATTATATTTATGTCACATCCAAATATTGCTTACTTGTATGATGGATTTCAACTGTCACTATTAAAAGTTAAGAATGGAGAAGTATATCAAACCTGATTATTTTATTTTTATTCACCCTTTTAGTACAACAGTGTGGTACACCGCTTGAAACTAAGAGAAAGTCAACTGAAAGAGATGAAGAAATGTAAGACAATCATCCAAGTTAACTCACATATACAAGAAGCGAAAAATTATATATACATTAAAAATGTTATTTAAAAAAAAATTTATTGGCATTGAATTTTAGTAAAACAGTATTAAAAGGAACAGTAAATATCCCACATATGAATTTGATGAATTATAGTGATACAGCCTGCTATATCTGAGTATGAAAGAATGAAGATGAAGTATGAGATTGAATTCAACTGTAGAACCCAGGCTGAGGTGTTAGCCACTAAGGTAAGAACCAAGGACTTAACCACCAGATCAATCAGATTGAGATATAACAACCACAAAGTGAAGCCTTGGCTAGCCCATGAACACAAGTATAGGACTTTAATTGTAGTGGTCCATCCACCATAAATTACTGAATAAAACACAAGTTTAGAGATGCAACTAATTTTTGGATAAGCATCATCAGTTGAAAGAATAAATATGTTTTGCTTTTTAACTCAAGCCAAAAATAATAAGCAAAAAAAATAAAGAAAAAAGACTCTAATCTGATTTCAGAGTCTTTTTCTTTTTGTTTTGATTCACATGCTCTTTTTTAAACAGATTTCCACCCAGAACAAGGAGCTGAAGCGTCAGTCTAAGATGTTGCTGGAGCTTCAGGGCCCTAACCCCCCAGACATCACTCAGATGAACCTGGATCTGGATGAGAAAGAGGATTCCATAGAGGACTTCAGGAAGGAGCAGGCCGACATCATTCAGAGTAAGGAGGTCCTTAACACGTGTTAATTATCACAGATCATTCAGAGTAAGGAGGTCCTTAACACGCGTTAATTATAACAGATCATTCAGAGTAAGGAGGTCCTTAACACGTGTTAATTTTCACAGATCATTCAGAGTAAGGAGGTCCTTAACACGTGTTAATTATCACAGATCATTCAGAGTAAAGAGGTCCTTAACACGTGTTAATTATCACAGATCATTCAGAGTAATTAGGTCCTTAACACGTGTTAATTATCACAGATCATTCAGAGTAAGGACCTCATCACATACAAAGTATCACAGATAATTCAGAATAAGGTCCTCAAAGTATGTAATTTATCACAGATAATTCAGAGTAAGGTCTCGTCATGTAATTTATCACAGATAATTCAGAGTAAGGTCTCATCATGTAATTTATCACAGATAATTCAGAGTAAGGTCTCATCACATCTAAATTATAGTAAGGTACAAGAAACATGTAAATCATCACAGATGTTTCTTGAAAATTAATAACAAGAACTGAATCAAAAGCCCTAAATTTGATATTTACTTCTGTCAGAGCTGGAAGAGGAGCTGGTCACAGTCAAGGAGGAGTTGTCTTCCCTTAGAGAAGATCTGGCCATTGAGAAGGAACACTCCAACAAGTGGAAACACAAGGTGGTTATTCTGTGTATCAGTTATTTTAAATTTTATAAGATATTTGTACTATCTGGTTTTCCCACCCACTGATTTGTGTATTATAAGATACATGTAATGAGAAGTCCTGTTCTGTTGTTTGTAGTTTGAGGAAATGAAGGAGAGCCGAGAGGAGGCTGAGATAGTCGTGGAGCAGTATAAGGAGGCCATGATGGAACTGGAGAAAGGTAGATAACTCTAATTACTGATTCGTCATGTGACTCTATTCTCACTGCATTGAATCGCAAGATCTGATTATAATGTATCCTCTGTATTAGTAATTGTAGCGTTACTTCACTTCATCATTCACAGTAACAAAGTCATGCTGAAATTTAGTTCCAACAAATAAAACACCGTTTACAGAATTATTTGTCTTACACAGTTTCTGAGGGAGCAGTGAGGGAGTATGAAGCATTGCAGCAGAGGTATGAGTTAGAACAGCAGTGTCGCAGCGGAGCAGAAAAGTTTGCTACAGAGGTACGTATTGATGTTAGTTACGGAAGCATGTACTACAGTATTATAAATTACTGAGGTACACTAATGTTTCTTACTGAGGAGGGTACTTATAAAAGTGACTGAGATATGTACTTATAAGTATATACTGATATTAATTATTTAACTATATAACTGGTGTTTGGTACTGAAGTACAGTGAAGCCTCATTTATCCAGACGCTTTGGTTCCCAGACAATTTGTCCAGATATGTGAATCGTCCGGATATCTGAATTACCAGTTAAACAAGACAAAATAACATTAAAAAATTCCGTTCAGATGAAAAGTCGTCCGGATACTGAAGCATCCGGATATCTGGCGTCCGGATATCTGAAGGTCCACTGTACAAATGAAGTACAGATAAAGTATGAATATAAGCTGAGTTTTCTGAATGTTGTGGTTCTTGCTCTTAGATTAGAATCCAGAATGAGGCAATGAAGAAGCAGAGTATGATCCTGCTGACGGAGGCGGCATCCGACCCCAAACTGATGATGGCGCTGGCGGAGGTGGAACAGCTCACCCAGGACATAGAGACCCAGAAACAGAAATACCAACAGGAGGTAAATAAAAGTACTTCTGTGGAAAATTCTCATTATTGTTCATATGACCTGAGAAACAATCTACTGTGGTTTAGAACAATATTTACAAAGTTCTCTCTAGGATTTAGATAGAGTTGAATAAGACTTGTAATTTTGATTAAAGATTAACACAGTTGTCTCCCTGGTATTTGTTGAATTAACTGATTGCTGAATGAGAATTGTCCTTTTTTTGTACTACTGGATTAGGGCTGTCAGGGGTACCCGAAATGACCTGGAACTGCGGAACAATTGATTCGGATCGGGTTCAGTTCTGTTTTTCCGGAATTCGGTTCGGTTCCAATTTGTACAATAGAGTAGGTTTTGCCAGAAACATTGGTACATTGCCATTATAATGTGATTTAAATAATTTGGAACAATTGTTTTCTGGTCAGGAAACTACTTTAAACTAGTTATTATGTTGCTATTTCTTAGATTAAATGAAAAATCTTTATTTTTGTTGAATATAATTCAAATCATGAGCTTTTATTCCTTTGAATACCCGAACCGAAAAATCCGAAACCGAACCTAAAAAAATTGAAACCGACCCGACTCGAAAAATTTTGGAACCGTGACAGCCTAGTATGATTTTTGCTTTTTTCCTAGGCACAGTGCTCAGGTGAGTGATGTGGCCCATTGGCCTCCTTTGGGTATTCATTGACTGATACTAACCATTGTTTGTTAGATTAAGGATCTGAAGGAAAGAGCTGAGGAGACAGTGGTGGAGGAGCCAGATAACTCAGCTTACCTCGAGGAGATCAGCAGACTCGAGGACCGAGTCAAACAGTTCGAGGAGCAGTACAAAGTACTACAGGAAAAATGTAAGTCTAAAAGAAAAATAGGAGTCATATTATATATTGAATAAATAAATTAAGATTTCTTTCAATATATATGTCATTTTGATATGTAGATAAAGCCTTGGAGGTGAAGTTAGAGGAGGCAACAAGACCTCCACCCCCTCCCCCTCCTCCCCCACCCCCATCACCAATATGCAATAAACAATTTAAAGCTGCAGATGGATATTTGTTAAGCTCTAACACAGCCAGTTCAGAATTATATGATGTATTATTTGTTTTAATTAATCCCTACACTGTAAGTCTCTTAGAGATGCATGTACAATATTTTAAACATGATAAGAAATGGAAATTAGATCATTGAAATCTGTGTCAATCTGTTAATCAAGGTTACTTGATTTTCTTGCACCCTAACCAATTTATGATTATTGAACAATATTTGATGGGCGTATCATGCTGTGGCGGGGCACTTTATTAGACAATAGTAAACACATCTTACTAGATCCATAAAATATTTCTGAATTGGCACATACTCTGAAAAACCCAGCGGGGGTATTTGTCCCTATTGGACAGTTCTAGTTGGGATTTATTAAAGTTTACTTATAATGTTTTCTTACAAGTAAGTTCTTTAAAAGCAAGTTTTACTACATACATGTAGTTTATTTAGTACATATTACATACATGTATAAATGTTAGTTCTGAACAGATTTGATTTAAAATTCAATAGATTTCTTTAGAGATGATTGATAAATGCAAGAGAACTTACTACATGTAGTGATCTGAATTATTTCAGATTTCTGTCTCGTCTGAGAAGAGATGGCTCAAAGAAGAAGAAAAAGCAACCTGCTGGAACCTGTATGTATAAACTAAATCCATAAACAAGACTGACAACCAAAATTATCATCTAAACTGAAAACCATAGTTAAAAACTAATTTTAAAGCGTTTGTAACACATTCTTGGCTTAGCCTTATACATGTTTGTTAAATACAGTGGACCCTCAGATATCCAGATGCCAGATATCCAGATGCTTCAGTATCCGTACGAATTTTCCTCAGAACAAAATTTTTTAATGTTATTTGTTCTTGTTTAATTGGTCATTCAGATATCCGGACGCTTCACATATTCGGACAAATTGACTAGGACCAAAGCGTCCGGATAAATGAGGCTCCACTGTATTCAGTATGATGCAATATTTCAAATACAAGATAATATTTCAGTACAAAATCCAGCGATGAATGACAACTTTTCAAAAGCGATGAGTGAAATGATGGAGCGTATCAACAGTGGAAAGCCATTAACGTCTGGTGGACGCTCGGTCAAGAGACGGGTAAGACTCGGAACAATAGGGATAAATACTTAAGTGTGTGTGAGGTAACTTATTTAAGTGAAGGGATCTAAGATAAGACAGGGAATGTTATATCCAGGTTTTACTGTAGGGATCTAAGATAAGACAGGGAATGTAATATCTAGGCTTTACTGTAGGGATTTAAGATATGACAGCGATTTTAATACCCAGGTTTAACTGTAGAAATCAAAGTTAAGACAGTAAATATAATATCCAGTTTTTAATGTAGGGATCAAAGATAAGACAGTGAATATAATATCCAGTTTTAATGTAGGGATCAAAGATAAGACAGTGAATATAATATCCAGTTTTTAATGTAGGGATCAAAGATAAGACAGTGAATATAATATCCAGTTTTTAATGTAGGGATCAAAGTTAAGACAGTGAATATAATATCCAGTTTTTAATGTAGGGATCAAAGATAAGACAGTGAATATAATATCCAATTTCTACTGTAGGGATAAAAGATAGGACAGTGAATATAATATCCAATTTTTACTGTAGGGATCAAAGATAAGACAGTGAATATAATATCCAGGTTTATACTGTAGGGATCAAAGTTAAGACAGTGAATATAATATCCAGTTTTTAATGTAGGGATCAAAGTTAAGACAGTGAATATAATATCCAGTTTTTAATGTAGGGATCAAAGATAAGACAGTGAATATAATATCCAATTTTTACTGTAGGGATCAAAGATAAGACAGTGAATATAATATCCAGTTTCTACTGTAGGGATAAAAGATAAGACAGTGAATATAATATCCAATTTTTACTGTAGGGATCAAAGATAAGACAGTGAATATGATATCCAGTTTCTACTGTATGGATCAAAGATAAGACAGTGAATATAATATCCAGTTTCTACTGTAGGGATCAAAGATAAGACAGTGAATATAATATCCAGTTTCTACTGTAGGGATCAAAGATAAGACATTGAATATAATATCCAGGTTTCACTGTAGGGATCTTAGGTTAGACAGTGAATGTAATAACCATGTGTAACTGTAGGGATCTAAGATAAGACACAGTGATTTTAATAAGCTAAGTTTAACAGTAGAAACTAAGATAAGACAGTGAATGTAATGTCAAGGTTATACTGTAGGGATCTGAGATAAAACATTGAATGTAATATCTAGGTTTTACTGTAGGGATCTAAGATGAGACAGTGATTGTAATATCTAGGTTTTACTATGGAGATCTAAGATAAGGCAGTGAATGTAATATCCAGGTTTTACTATAGGGATCTAAGATGAGACAGTGATTGTAATATGTAGGTTTTACTATAGGGATCTAAGATAAGACAGGGATTGTAATATCTAGGTCTTACTATAGGAATCTAAGATAAGACAGTGAATGTAATGTCCAGGTTTTACTATAGGGATCTAAGATAAGGCAGTGAATGTAATATCCAGATCATACTGAAGGGATTCAAGATAAGACAGTGATTGTAATATCCAGGTTTTACTGTAGGGATCTAAAAACAGTGCAGGTGGATTGGGATCTGTATCAGAAGAGGTATACATTGTTTGGGCATGATTTTTTTTTACAAGTTACAATGGCATCATGGGGAACTACTGTTGTATTTTGTATCATTACAGTCTGAAAACTTAAAAAATGAGAAGTGATCTGTTGTTTTTAGTTCCATCCATCTTTTAGTTGGGAACAAATCCTAACCCTGCTTGTTGTTGTTTTTTTTTTTTATTTTACATGTAAGAGGGCAGCATCTGAAGTCTTCCAAAAAAAAAACCCTTTTATTTTTCCTATTTTATCTGTTTGTCTGTTAACTCGTCAGCTTTACTCTCTGAAGCATGCACAGAATGCTTTTGTGGAATGTTGAAAAGCACTACTGAAAATTTAATACATGCAAGAAAACATATTGCCCTGTCAGTAATTGTTATGCACATAATAGTATTCTGAGGCCCATTTTACAAAAGAACTTACGACTAAGACCATAATTTAATTTTACTCACTTTTCATTTTACATTGATTTGAAAATTGTTTTAATCTTTTTAGAAAAAATTTAACAAGATATTTTTATGCTAGCAATTTCAAGCAGGATAATTAATTTTACAAAATTTTAAAATCAACCAAATTTTTTGGTCTTAGTCGTAAGTTCTTTAGTAAAATGGGCCCCTGGTCTTCAACTGGAGGGAAATTATGATATGACTGTGTTTCAGTGTAACTACTACAGCATGTAATTTCATAGTTTGACTGAAGTTTTAATTACATCTTACCTATGATGTTTCATTGATTTAAAAAAACAGCTATTTAGAATTCTTGATATTAAAGTAAAAAACTATATGACATATGAATAATTAATTTGAGTTTTATTTAACAGCCCTCAGAGGGTGGTGCAGAGGAGCCCATTGCCATGAAAGAATTAAACAACATACTAGTAAGTAAACAACATAGTTAGTATACAACATAGTAAGTAAACAGCATACTAGTATAAAGAAAACAATTCCAAAATGTTTAAACCATGGGTATTTGGATTAATACCATTTAGCAAAGGTTATCGTAAATTTCCACACTTTTCACTTTGAATGACAGAAAAAGATGAAGCGTACCCAGAGTGAGGCTGATCTTTTAAGCCTGGGGGGTGGTGGCCCCCGGGGTGATGAGTCAACACCAGACACACCCAAGGAACCCACCTTCAAGTTCTCCCTCAAAAAAAGAGCACCTGTTGATTCTGGAACTCCAGGTATTAACTTAATTATTGTGGAATTGACTTGTTGTTTGACTGGATCACGTTGATATTTATAAGGTCGGGTTTGTAACTGTAAGTCGATTCAATTCCAGGATGTTAAAATTTCATAATATCTCAAAAAAGTACCAGTCATGAAGGTTTTAATTTCATGCTGCAGGAAATTAATTTAAATTTTGTATAAACATTTTCAAAAACTAACACATGTAACAGCATTCTCAATAGGTTTAATTTTATGGAAAAATGATGAATGATGAACAAGGTGAAATTAAAACTGTCGTATTTATTTGGCAAACAAGTCTATAGTGAAAGGTTTCTAGCATACTTGATTCTGGTAAAATGTGACCAGACCTAACTTAGCCATATAAATCTACCTTAATCTGCCAACTCTGGTGGTGCAGATGGAACACTGAATCAAGTGTCCACCATTCATGGATGGTTTGCCTGGGCACAGTCACCCATGTTATCAGGATCAAGTAGGCTAAATCATGTCAGCTAGGGGTAATCTGTTTTTTAAGCTGTAAATCAGTACTTTGTTTAGAGTAAATTAATAGATGTGTTTATCTTTTGTTTAATGATGCTAAGCTTTGTACAAAGTTAACCCACACAATTTAAAAAGAGGATTCAAAGCAAAAAATTGCAAGTTTGAGTCCATTCTTTAGTTAATGTAAACTCAATACTGGCAAATCTGAATGTTTCTGTCTGACAGAGGCTCTGATGGATCAAGAATTATCTGAAGATGTGGAATAGTAAGAGTTTCTTTAGTGTATCAGGAATGTTTACTGTTACATACACATATGTATATATATACATGTAGCCATCTTTTGTTATGGATTATTTATGGTAATGATTGTTGTGTCCTGTTTACTTTGTATAAATGACACTCAGACATCAGAATGTACCATTATCTATCTTCAGTATTATTCTAAATATATATCTTTCATACATGTTCATATACATGTTCTCCACTGAATTATGATACATGTCATGCCTAGTTATATTCAGGTCTTACTGTTGTCTATAGAGGTCAAATTTTTAAAGTGAAATGCAGCACAGTTAAGGTTACATATAATAATATCGCAATTGTTTAAGATAAAAAATACATACTTTATTAGGATGGGCAATTCTTTTTAGGACCTCACTGATATAAAAAAAAATGTAATGTGGTTTAAATCTACATGTTGGGGACATTTAGATTTTTTTTATTTAGACTTGTCACGTGATGTCGACGTCACATGAATTTAGCAATTATACTTGCAGTTTAGAGGTCATCTATAAATTCCAATATTGCAAGGGCATAACAAAGTTAAAAATCTTAGTTTAATTTATAATCCTTTTCAACACTATATGTAGTTTGTGAAAAGTGCTGCGAACCTGTATAGATTTCCTTTTTTAATTGCTAAAATATAATTTGTTGGACGGAAGGTTGAATATTTAGCTGGTCAACTTCATTAAATATAGCTATAATTAATTTATTTGCAAGATTTCATGAGGTTCGCAACACTTTTCAAATATCTGAATGCTTCTTGAGGTTATGTGTAAAAACTTGACAAGAAACATTGAGGGTATGCCCTTGCAATAAATCGATTTATTAGGGCCCTTCTATTACTTTTTCAATGATTCTGCATACAAACACACGACAGTATCACTTGTCTGGAGAATGTAGGGCTAGTTTATAAATAAAATAGACATCGCATCCAAGTTAACTACCTTTTATTTAAATGCAAATAATATTTAATTTGAGAACAAAAGACATTTTTCATTGTACAAAATGTGACTTGATCAGCTTTTCACTGAGAAAAAACTTCATCATTTTTGCGAGATGACGTCACATTGACAAGTGCATTGCGATCGATGCATCGTTTATATACTGTTGTGTGGGCTTTAACAAACGACAAATCTGCATGTAATAGTAAGTTTGTATGTAGTATACAGCTAGCCAGCTGTTTGAAATAGAAAATAATTTCATTTTGTGGTATTTTGAAGACCTTATATTATGTGTGACGTCATAGTAAACAATTCCCGTACAAATTAGGCCCCGCCTCCTTACTTTAACCTTAACTGTGCTGCGAAATGTTCTAACATTAAGACCAAAGGTTTTTTTTTTACTCAATTTAGTAAACTTCCTCCTTTGAATTTTATGATTAATTTTTTTTGGGGGGTAATATTGTTGATTGTAACATTAAGTGAATAAATCCCAAATAAAAGAAATTCTAAAACTTCTGTTCATTTACACAAATCTTGTAAGTGTTTGCATGCCTTGGAATATGAATTATTTCAACTATCAGTATACAGTTATTACTCTTTTTTAGGTCAGTATTATGATTTATACACCTGAGGAATACAAAATGTTTTTAATGAATATTTTGCAGAAAAAGAGGAGAAGAAGCCCGAGTTCCTGACGGCTAATTTCAAGCTGAAAGGGGGACGACTGAAGGAGCTCCTCAGCCCAGAGGAAGAAAACAATAAATAGGTCAGTTATTTTGGTGTTTAAATTTTAAGATTTTTTGAAGTTAGAACAGGTACATTTTTAAAATTTTCATGTACCATCCAACTCTAGCAATCAAAATTATTCAATAAGAGTTTTAATGTGGGTATATTTTTCACAAATATTGTCCCTTAATCTGTTAATTGAATATGTCTATTATGTTTTGTTTGAATTTATGTCGTTTTTCTTTTTATTACAGAATGGTTCAATTCAGTGCAGCAGTGTATTATGACTATATGAAATAGAAATGGAAACACAAGATAAAAGAACAGTTGTCATTAATGAAACAAATGAACTAGTTTGGTTCAATATTTTCAAAAGTAGAACTGTATGAAATTAATATTGCTTAAATTGGTACTTTTTTGTTTAAATTCCACTATTTGATATCTATTTTTTTTTCCTTAATGCTGTTTCATACTTTTGTAAATTGTTGTATTAATTTTGTGAAGATGTCAATATTGAATAAAAATATCACTTTAACTTTAAACTCAGATTTGACTAGGAATAAATTTAATATTACCATGGACAATATTTTTTCCTGGAGTTTTTGAAAACAGCTGAGTGTATTCTTTTTACAAAATCCATTATACTTTAGATGAGACACTCTGAAGGGACCTTAACAGTCCAACAGCATTGTAAAAAATTATCAGATGAATAAATTGAATAAAAACTGTTGAATTGTGTTGTCTAAAAGCAATAGAACATTAAGATGATCATGAATCAAAAAAATTCTGATGAGTATTTTAAGTACTAAGATGTTAACACAGATCTGATTACTGTCAAATCACATATTTTCTTGGGGTCAAATTTTCGAGGTTTGAGGAAAAAATATTGGTTTGTTGGGATTTGATTCTGTGGGTGGAAAATGTATAGTAGTAAATATGCATATAAAATTTGACAATCCATGGTGCTCCTAAATTGATGTGTCTCCCCATACCTCAATAACAATGAAAATTTGTGATATCACAGTATTTGTCTGTACATGCCATTGCTGATGCATTCCAGTTCTGCACTATTACATTCAGATTAAAAAATAAAATGATATCACTTCAACACATTACATTAGCCTTCCTTTTATGATGTACAAAGCTATAACACAGTTATATTTTAGTTTTATTAATTTATCATTTACAGGTATACTTTTGTGTGACACATATAATTCTTGTATATATAATTCTTTGATTCAATATCTATCAGTTATATTATTTACAGTAATTAACTATAATAAGTGAGTATAACTTTTCTCCATAGTGTACAAATTTCCCCACAAGATCAAACAGATTTCTTGTTTTAAAGGAGGCACCCTTGCTCATCATAAGAGTGCACATACTTTGTTTGCTGAATTAAAATCCTTGAGTAAAGAAGATTTTCAAAGAATTAATGTATTTTACTATGTTGTCATCAGACCTCTGACTTAACTCCAGAACCTCGGACCAAGGGGTCATTAATATAATAATTTTGGAAGAGGCACTTTGCTCAATATACATATAACCATGCATGCACATGTGCACAGTTTGTTTGCTTTATACCCTTGACTCAAGGGTATTGAGCAAGTCGACTTGAGCAGAAAAAAAAAGATTTTCTCAGATTAAAACTTCAAATTACCCGCCCTTGAATAAATATCGGCAATTGATCTATAAAAGTCACAGGTACATTAGAATTTTAAATTTTGCTGCAGGTTTTCGAGATGAATTAGGGTACAAGCATCAATACTAGTATTCTTATATAGGATTTATCACTGATTCCATATAGCATATTAAAAATCGCTTGTATAGACATTAAAAGAAATGTAACCCCCACCCCCACTATACAATAATGCCGATATAATTAATTTAATAATCTTATAAATGTTTCTCATTTGACAAAGAATTTCAGGATCTTTAAAATAAATGAAAATCGGAACTTTTCATTATGACATTCTCCCGTTTATTGTCCTAACTACAGCCTCGGAGTTTGTTTCTAGTCTTGACTGTATATCTAGCTGCTTTGTTAAAGAAGCTTAACTTCTTTTTATTTATCTAACATGGCCGTAGGAATAATATTAGTATATTATATAATACACTGTAGAAAACATAGGTACTTTATGCTCGTGCCCCCTCTATAAAAACCAGAGACATTTTTTTTCTTTGCCTGTTGAGGAATTTTTCGTTGATAGCATAGTGCCCTAACTTAAAATGTTTGGCTGTTCCCCATCCCCCAGTCTGAAATTGCTTCCTACGAGTCTGTCTAGGTATGAATTTAGAGACTTTTATAAACTTCTTTCAGTACGTCTTACCTAACAGCCATCGTTTAATAATATTGTCAAGTTGTAGTACTAGATTTTGACGACTGAATATTGGATGGGATATGTATTTGTACAACCATTCATAAAAACTTGAGATTTTTTTTTCTCTCAAAACGCCTTCCTCTACATTTGTAGCTTAACCAAAACAATTCTAACCTGTAATGACGTGCACACATTCCTTCCCATATATCATAATATAGCCAGTTCAGAACTCACAGCAAATGGAATAATGATTTCTGTACTGTTTTGAATAAGCACATTTCTGGTTGTATTTATTTTTTAAACTAACCCATTAACAGAAATCCACCTTTACGCAGACACATTCACCAGAAAAACAAATAACATAAACATACATGTATCCACGTAGAAACGGGGAAGGGGGTGGTTTACATGCCATTTAATGTCTCTATGCGATTTTTAAAACACTATATTGTATCAGTCATCAATCCTCTGAAAATAATATCGATGCTTGTACCCTAATTCTCGAAACCTGCAGCAAAATTTAAAATTCTAATGAATCGATTTCGACTTCTTTTATCAAAATTTTCCCGAACTTTTTCGTAGTCCTCTGACTTTTCCCTTTATTCTATGACACTCGGAACTCAAAAGTTACCCGCTAGGCGTCGTTTTTGGATCAATTCCGTAATTCCTGGTTTGACTTTTCCAAATTTTTCACGGTTGACGCTGAATACTTGGATAATTGGGGAATGTCTGGGCAATCTAATGGCACGACTAAAGACAAAAATATCTACCGAAACAAGATATCATGACACATTTTGGTGACATGTAGTAGGTATATGATATTTTAGGCCTGACATTCAAGAGGGGTCCGAATTAACAAACCGGAGTGATTTTATGATACCAGGGTATTACTTTTTTAGTAAATCGTTAAATCTATGTTATTTTCTGGATTTTTCATATGGAATACGTTGTAAATAAGTACTAGAAAAATCATTCATGACAAAAAAGAAAAAAAAATATTTTGACCAGGTGTGTACATCTATCCGAAGTACAGTAGTAAGGAGTCGATCAATGTCGTCGTGGGTAAGAATCCCACTGTAGGACGTGGAGTTCAATCCATCGGATGAGATCTAGACCTTGTTATCCGAGGTCCCGTGTCGCAGTAGGTGCTGGCACGAAAAAAGATCCTTCACTGCTCAATGGCTATAAGTGCCAAATATATGGGACAAATTTGCAGCTCTCCACCGGCAAAGTTGATAACTTTCAATTCCAATTTTTGGGGAAATTTTTTTTATATCCACTGTGGTAAAATGTGGGGGGGGGGCTAATCTTCCTTGAAGTAAACATTTTCTATAGTAATGGTAATGTCGGGGGGAAAAGTGGGGGGCCAGGCACCCTCCCTGCCCCCCCCCCCCTGATACTACGTCCCTGCCTTACCCTTTTTGTTGGAGTACTAATAGTCAATTTATATATTAAAAGTCATGTACTTATTGGCATGAGTAAAATTTAGCACTGAAAAAAAGTTGACGACCCCTCCCCCCTCACTACCACCAAACAGAATTTTCAAGTTCTAAGATTTTTTTAGCTCTCCTGGCTGATCACAAATACGATGTGTACTAAAGATATTTCTTTCTTTATTGAAAATTAAGTGCTCTTTTAATATAAAATATTAACACTGAAAATAAGACCAGGGAGTTTCTAGTATGTCTGGATGCATGAAGCCTAGTTCTTACTTCGCCTACCATACGCGGATCTAGAGGGGGTGGGGTGTAAGGACCCCCTGGAATTTACATGGTTTAAAAATGTATAATACTAAAGCAAGGAAAAAAGTTAAACGCTCCCTACGAAATAGGATTTTGACGTTTGGGCGAGTTTAGTTTTTTTTATGCTCGTCAAGAAATTTCTGGGATTGGATTTTTTGATTTTGGACTGGGGTGGACACCCCCCCCCCCTGAAAAAAAAATTGGATCCGTGCCTGCCTACCTATATTAACGCTCCTCACTCCTTTGCAAAGCCCTGTCCCTAGAATCACGCACATGAGCAGTTACTATCTGTCGTGAAATGAACTTCAGTTCAGTGAAAATTTCTGAAAAACAACCCAATTTATGAGGGTTAACTAGTATCAAAATATTGAACATTTTTATATCAATTAACTGGAATTCAATTATCCAACAAATAACTTTAATAGAGTTATATTTTTCAGGCGAGAGAACAGTAACGTAGCATTGTACGTTTTTGAAAGTGGGGAGGGGGCAACAAGAGAATAAATATTACAGTACCCGGCTGAAAACAACTTGACAAGCGCAAAAAAACTCCCAGGAAATTGTCCAAACTTGAAAATACATACTAGGCGTCGGAACCGTGGACCCCAATTTATGAGGGTTAACTAGTATCAAAATATTGAACATTTTTATATCAATTAACTGGAATTTAATTATCCAACAAATAACTTTAATAGAGTTATATTTTTCAGGCGAGAGAACAGTAACGTAGCATTGTACGTTTTTGAAAGTGGGGAGGGGGCAACAAGAGAATAAATATTAAAGTACCCGGCTGAAAACAACTTGACAAGCTCAAAAAAACTCCCAGGAAATTGTCCAAACTTGAAAATACATACTAGGCGTCGGAACCGTGGAGGGGGTGGGCTCAGCCCCCTCTTTTTTTTCCAGAGATAGAATTAGTACAGACGTTCCTGCATAGGTTTAGACCCCCCCCCAAAGTTTACAGACGGACGGACGGACGACGGACAAAATGTGATCAGAAAAGCTCACTTGAGCCTTCGGCTCAGGTGAGCTAAAAATATATTTAGGAACAGAAATTAAAGATGAGAAAATGTTACATCAAGAGGATTTTCTTATATGAAGAACATTTCTTGTAAATTTTATAGTTTCCCTTATTTAATTTTCAATATATTTCATTCTATCAAATATGTGGCAATATCAAGGAAATCAAAACACGACTATCAGGTAAATACTGTCTACAATAAAGCTAATGTATTTCAAACAACATAAAATCACAGTCATAGATTTAGTATCAAAGCAGATTTTGCAAGCACACTACCTAAATTCAACTGTCAGCTTTAAATGTCAAAGTTCAAGATTTGCAGATCTTCTCATCTAAAGGTCAACATGGTCAAATACAGCACAAAAAAGAGTGGTGTGGTGCATCCCTAGATGCATGCATGATTACTAGTAGTATACCAATTTATATCTTTGGAAATTTAATGATATAGTATACACATGTAGTTTCATTTAATTTTTTTTAACCTGCTTCCTTATTGAAAAAATAAAATTGAAAAGGCACAATCTATAAGTATATATTAGAAGAATTACATGCTTAGTTTGGACTTTCAGTAAGGCGTGGCATTCTCGACGTTGCCTAATTAGCTTCTGAAATTTACACAGCTTCCCTTCACTGTTGAAATATACATATGATAGAAATGCAACTGAATGTCAAATGGTGTAGTGAATAGCCAATTAAAAGTTCTCTCACTGCACAGAGGTGGGACATAAGTCGTCTCATCGTTATCAACAACAATTTTAAGTTCCTGATGTTATCAATTTCATAACCAATGAGAATCTACTAGTATTCGCCATTACGTAGCGCCGAGAAAGTCACGCCCTACTGAAAGTCCAAAGTTAGGGTAAAATCGTCCTATCAATTCAGCAAGAATACAAGTGTACATCTTGAGATTTTTACAGTAGGTATAACACTTGTATAGATTCATGAAAGAGTTGTTTTGATGAAAAAATGATCAAGAGAGGGTTTAATTATTTTTAGAAGAAATCACAGGCCTTTAGACTGCTTAGAAAAAAATTGAAGTGTGAAATATTTTTTTTAAGTGATCCTGGGAAGAAATTAATTGCCCCCCAAAAATTAAAACATATTTCTCATGCATAAAAATACAGCTACATAACAATTTCACATGAATCATATCAAACATCCCTTGGGCTCATACGACACCAGGGACTTGTACAGAAACATGACAAGGAGATGAAGCTGACCTTGAGATGTGGCATCAGTTCTCCTTTATTGAGTTCAGCTTAAATTGGTCCTATTTCCAAAAACAAAAACACATTTATAGGATGTAGGAACACTTTACACAGGTTTTACCTTACTCCTCCTTGTTCTAGACAGCCGGGTATAAGATAGACTGGACACACTGTAGCTGAAGTGACAGTGACTTTTACTGGACTCAGCAGATCTCAGTAACAGGAAAGAGTACGGGTTTCTACGCTGTTAGCAAAGTGCAAGCAAAGCAGACTTCTTCAGTGCAAGTTAGTCAATAAAACACAGTACAACTGCTCATACAAAGTTTCTTAAAATGTTTATTAAGGATAGCATGTAGAACAATGGACCATGTTTTTGATAATAAAATGACTGTGGTACTAGTATATCTTCTATACTTTTGAATGAGCAGCTGCACAAGAAAGTTAGATTGTGTACAAAAGTTTGAGATGTGACAATAAGCAGGGAAAGAAGCTATAGTCAGCTTATACTGTGTAAGTACTTATATGCATACATAGCACCTAAAGGCAAAACAGAGAGCAGACAAGGAGCATAACACTGTTAGTCCTGGATGTACCTCCATTTCTTTCTCGTTCTCGTAAATCATCCTACTCAGGTTCTCGTGTTTCTGGTCGTCTGCTTCATTCAGAGAGATCTGGGCCGCGATGTTACCCTTGGTGCAGAGTTTGCGAACCTCATTCTTTATCTGGGCTACCATGTCCATGTCCTCTGTGGCACTGATTCCAAACATCTCTAAAGTGTTGGCAATCTCCCTGTCAAAGAAACCACCCATATCTAAATAGCACTTACATTGTATCATAGACCTCTAAACAGAGATGAATAATTTCTTTTTGAAAATTTATCACTACTAAGCACAGAAAAATTTCCTTCCTCGGACACTTCCTCTCTGAATAGACAGATAATTCCTCTCTGACTAGACAAACACTTGCTCTCTGACTACACACACAATTGTTCTCTGACTTGACAGAAACTTTATCTCTGACTAAACAGACACTTGCTCTCTGACTAGACAGAAACTTTATCTCTGACTAAACAGACACTTACTCTCTGACTAGACAGAAACTTTATCTCTGACTAAACAGACACTTACTCTCCGACTAGACACACACTTACTCTCTGACTAGACAGAAACTTATTCTCTGACTACACAGACACTAACTCTCTCAAAAGACAGACACTTAATCTCTTACTAGACAAACACTTACTCTATGACAAGACAGACACTCTGACTAAACAGACACTTACTCATTGACTACGGACACTCTTTCTCTGACTAGACAAACACTCACTCTCTGACTAGACAGACATTTACTCTCTGACTAGACAGACACTTACTCTCTGACTAGACAGACATTCTCTAACTGACTACACAGACACTTGCTGTTTTACTACACAGTCACTTACTTTCTGACTAGACAATCACTTACTCTCTGACTAGACAATCACTCACTCTCTGACTAAATAATCACTTACTCTCTGACTAGACAGACACTTACTCTCCGACTAGACAGACACTGTCTGACTAAATAATCACTTACTCTATGATAAGAATATAACTTACTCTCAGACTAGACAGACACTTACTCTCTGACTAGACAGACACTTACTCTCTGACTAAATAATCACTTACTCTCTGACTAGACAGACACTCTCTGACTAGACAGACACTTACTCTCTGACTAGACAGACCCTTACTCTCTGACTAGAGAGAGACTCTCTGACTAGACAGTGGCTTACTCTCTGTCTAGACAGACATGCACTCTCTGACTAGACAGACCCTTACTCTCTGACTAGACAGACACTTACTCTCTGACTACACAGATACTTACTCTCTGACTAGACAGACCCTTACTCTCTGACTAAACAGGCACACACTCTCTGACTAGACAGACACTCTCTGACTTCAAATACACTGACTTTTTAACTTGACAGATACTTGCTCTCTGACTAGACAGACACTCACTCTTTTACTAGACAGACACTCTCTGACTACAAATACATTTACTTTTTGACTAGATAGATACTTACTCTCTGACTAGACAGACACTCACTCTCTGACTAGATAGACACACACTCTCCAACTAGACAGCTTACTCTCTGACTACACATACACTAACTCTCTAATGAGACAGACCCTTACTCTCTGACTATACATACACTAACTCTCTAGTGAGACAGACACTTACTCACTGACTAGATAGACACTTACTCTCTGACTAGACATACAGGTATCTCTGACTAGACAGACCCTTACTTTCTGACTAGACAGGCACACACTCCTTGACTAGACACACACTCTCTGACTAGACAGTCACTCTCTGATACAAATACACTTACTTTTTGACTAGGCAGATACTTACTCTCTGACTAGACAGACACACACTCTCTGACTAGACAGATACTCTCTGACTACAAATACACTTACTTTTTGACTAGACAGATACTCTCTGACTAGACAGACACTCACTCTCTGACTACACATACACTAACTCTCTAATGAGACAGACACTTACTCACTTACTAGATAGACACTTACTCTCTGACTAGACAGATACTAGTCTTACTCCCTGACTACATGGATACTTACTCTCTGACTATACTGCTGGACTCCACTAGGAATCTCTCCTGTAGGACTTCAGCCACCTCCTCTGTCTTCAGTTTCAGCATCATCAGGGTGTGACAGGCCTCCGCTCTCACCCCTGGCTTTTCCTCATACCTGACCGCCCACAGTAAAGTCTCAGTAATCTCCTCATTGACCACTCCTATGTTACCCATAGCTACAATGTAAAAGTAAAATGTCTTTCAACCTTAATTATGTTAAATACTAGGAATATCGCTTTATCAATATATTTCTTTTTCAATTGTCTTGATTAATATTTCATTTTGCACTTTACAAACATCTGCTGAATTCAGAAGTATTAATGTAAAGATCTAAAAAGAAGTCACTTTGGAAATTAAATTTCAAAAGCACATGTTTTATTACCTTGAATGGCTAAGGCCTTCACCTTCCAGATGGGATCAAAGGTAGCCAGATGGATTAACTTCTCTATGACTTGTTCATCCTTTATCTCCAGGTTACCACAAGTTATACAGACTTCCGATCTCACAGAGATGTACTCATCCTCAAAACATTTCAGGAACACAGGCAGTAGTTTGGCTGTCATGATGCCTAAATCAGACAAATTAATAACTTAAAGCATATTAAATCCACAGGTTTGGTCAATTCCAAAATGATTTTTTACACTTATTCACTAACAGCTTTTAAATACACTTTTTCTGACTAAAAGGGCTACACATTAAAATGGAAAATGAAAAGAATGTATCCTTCTTATCCCCCCTTCTCTTTTATTATAGAAAATTTGGTATTTTTAAAAACATTACTTTGTATCTTATCAAAGACACAGGATAAATCGTTCCAATACCTAGTTGTCCTATTTTACTGATTGCCTCCAGCCTGGTGGCTTCGTTGCCCTTGACAATTCTCTCTCTGAGGTCGTCATGGACTTCCCTACCATGGCTAGTTTTACCGAGGCACTGTGCGGCACTCTTACGCACGTCCTCATGCCAATCATTCCACATCAAGTCCATCAGCTTGTTGGTTACGTCCTAGAAACATGAGGGTGTAACATTCAACTTCATCATGGAGGCATAATGTAAGCCAAAGATGAATTTTATTTGATATTTTAGATAATAGGAAAAGAAATTAAATCATTAATTTTTCCATCATAAACTGAGAAATGAGTATAGATTACCGGTACTTGCCTTGTTAATAGTGCCGTGGAGAGTAGGAAGTATCTTACAGGCGATGACTTTATGTCTCCAGCTGCTACTGTTTAACTGTTCAGCCACCATACAATGGACTAAAGGCTACAGCAAGAAGAGGAACTATCAGGATGATACACAGTTAAATATAACTACTGTACCAGTGTCTAACTGTTCAGCCACCATAGAATGAACTAAAGGCTTATACAAAGAAAGACACTATCATAATGACACACATGCAGTAAAAACATACATGTTGCAATTGAAAATACACATGTATATGATATGTGAAATTTTTAGCAAGATGCAAATTTAGCAATTTCTTCAAAACAAGAGATGTTTGTAAAACACTTATGCCCCCTCCCCCCAATTGGAATTTTTCAAAGTCCAAAAGGGCATAACTCTGTCAAAAATGGCGCAATTGTACCCAAAACAGAACTTCATCTAGATAGTCATCTGATAAATCTGCATACCAAATTTCATTTCAGTATGTGCAATGGTTGCAAAGAAAATGAACGGAAACTGCAAAAAATGAGATTTTTCTAAGTCCAAGGGGTATAACTCTGTCAAAAATAGTGCGATTGTACTTAAAACAAAACTTGACCTAGATATTAATGTGATATATCTGCATACCAAATTTCATTTCAGTATGTGCAACCGTTGTGAAGAAAATGAACGGAAACTGCAAAAAAATTGAAATTTTTCTAAGTCCAAAGGGCATAACTCTGTCAAAAATAGTGTGATTGTACCCAAAACAGAACTTGACCTAGATATCAATGTGATATAACTGTATACCAAATTTCATTTCAGTATGTGCAATGGTTGCAAAGAAAATGAACAGAAACTAAGTGGACCAACAGACCGACCGACAGAGTCAGCAGCAAAGCAATATGCCCTCCCTTCTTCGAAGGGGGGCATAAAAAAGGAATGAATTTTTAATGTCAACAATATTCAATTTAAGCAATCTCAGAGTCTTGATAATAATGCCAAAATTGAATCCTCACTGAGAATTTTGCTCATGTTAATTTAAAATGGGGTGGATTCATAATCTTTTGGAAAACTTTGTTTGGACAAGTTTAAAACGGGCCAAAACTGTTTGTATCTTAAAAAGGTGAATAACTCTTTATATAATATAAATATAAAAGGAACCTGTTAATCAAAAAATATACAAAAATTGAAACCATTGCATGTAATTATATAAAATGGCTCTCATTTATAAGTTTTGAAACATTTTACCTATGAGAATCTTATTCTAGTGTCTGTAATCATGACACTTACCGAGAAAATGCTGAGTTTGCCGAGTAGGTAGATTGCTTTCTCGTGTTTAATGGTATCCTCTGTCTCCAGCAGTTGACGGACAATCTCGCCCACGACCAGCGAGTTACACAGGCCATCATGGGCCAGACACTGGGCAGCAGCCCACCTGTCCACACTGGTCTCACTCTGTAGGGCCAGCTGTAAAACCTGTCTGGCCTACAGAGAATGAGTGGGATGGGTTACCAGCAATTAGCCTAAGTGGCAAGTGTATTTTTTGATTTTTAAATTGACTCTAAATAACAAAGTCTATTCATTGATATATAAGATAAAATTTAATATAATATAAAGAGTATGGAATTAAATCAAACATAATACAGATCTGCTGTTTATTCTGCGTACCTTTTCCCCAGGCTTGTTGAGGGAGTAGAGAGTAATGGCTGCAGCTAGTTTGACACGATCTACTTTATCATCCAACAGACACTCGAGAGCAACAAGCAGTTTATGAGGCAGTTCCTGGAAGGGGGCTTTAAGTGAGGGCGTGTCTCCGTATATAGAAATCTCCTGGGCTGGGGGCCGGTACTCTGCGACCTTGGCGATAGTTGCTATGGCCTTCAGTCTGACGTGACTCTGGATGTCCGCCATGTCTTTAATGAGATCGTCTGGCTTACTGTCCACTAACTGACCACTCAGGTGCCACTTCTGTCTCCACTCATCAACTATAAATAACCAGGTCTAATTAGTAACCACTAATCAACTACCCTGGTAAAAAATATCAGGTCTAATTAGAAACCACTTGTGAGCTATAAATAACCAGGCCTAATTACCGGTAGTAAATACTTGTCAACTACTGTAGATCACTAAATTTTCGCGACACCTTATTTTCTCAAGATAGTCATTGACTCTTGATTAGTGAGACAAAATTTTCACGAATTCTGGTTACTGCCCTATATAATCTTAAGGAATACTATTATGCACGAGAATTTAATTTTCGCGAGCATACTGTTTCGCGTAATTACGCGAAAATAAAGTTCTCACGAATAAAAAGTGATTTACAGTATAAGTTATCAGGTCTAATTGGAAACCACTCGTCAGCTATAAATAAGCAGATATAATTTGTATCCTTTTAGTTGAAGATTTTCCAGAAGAGCAATTGATTCTAACAAAAGTAACTCAAATGTTCTATATACATCTGATTAAATTATTCTTTAATTTTTCTGCAACAGAGTAAAGAAATAACAATACTTTCTGTTATGTTACTTACTGACTTGAAGTAATGATGCGTTCTGTTTGGTCAGCCTGCGAGTCGTGGGATCAGGTGACCTGTGGTATTCAGGGTCAAATCCAGGGGGAATCATGTTAAACTCGGCCGATTCCTAAAGACAAAGGATATTAACCATGTACTTCATCAGTTAAATATCACAACAACATTGTTCTATTGCATATTTTACCATTTTCAGAATTTCATATTTTATACTGTACGTATGCTCAAAAATTTTTGCTCCCATTTTATTCTTGAAACCCTTGTTGCAAAGGGCCTTAAGCAGGCAAATTTCAAATGGAATGTCCTCAAAGTTAAAATCATTATCACTAAACACAGATTTGTCTGGGTGAAACTAAAATGATATGGGGCAAAATTGTTTGTATGTGTTAAAGGGTGAAAATAACCCTGTATACAGTATTACATCCTAATCAGAATTAAAAATTCTGCTAATTCCTGTTATATATTTTGGTAACTGCCTCATGTTAATTGTTCCTTACATCTGCCGGCTCAGGGAGTTTTTTCCAGCGCCGTAGTCCTTTCTCCACCTTTTTGATGCGTGGCGACTCCTTCACCTCGTGTGGGGGCGTGGCGTCTTGCTCGTTGTACCAGGTCTCTGGGTTCTGTGGGTGTTCAGCCTGTAGTTTTTTCTGGTACTTATGACCAGAACTGAGTACAATCTTGTCTGTGTCCTCTACATGAACTTGATCCACCCCTGTCAATTAAATTATGACATCATCAATTCCATCAATGAAATTGATCAAATACTGAATAGGCCTCCTTAGTGTCAGACAAAACAACAGATGCACGAGATTTACGATGCATATTAGGCCTCTTTAGTTCCTGACCTAGATTACTTGGTGAAATTTACATTTTTGTAGACTAATCAAGAAATCAATTGTGCTAACTTGGAAAGAGTTATCACAGAGAAAACAAATAGAAATGGAAATAAATATAATCTTTTTTTACTCTGCAACAGTCAACGCCTACCTATCAACTTTTCTTGCTGGAATTGGTTGTCTGTATCGTAGAACTTGTCCCCTACTGAGGGGTTAATAAAGTCGCGGATGGTGGGCGGGGCAGGGGGCTCATATGTGTAGTCAATGGTGATATCAGCTGTAGCATTGATGGCACCTGTGTGTAAAATCACATAGTTTTATTCACTTTTGAGAATTCTTTTCAAAAAACAATAATTTTAATAAGTACAACATTGGACTAGTACTGCAAATGCTTTGAATGTTGATACATAACTTATTTCTACATTAAGTTAGGCTGAATTCAATTTAAAGCAAAAGCTAAGTATTAGTTATGTACCAAATTGTCTACTTAGGCCCATAAATGTTACTTATATATAGAGAAAGATGAAATATCAAAACTAATGTGAGTAACTAAGTCTATTTTGACTCTATTAAATTTTTCCATAACCAGTTTAACCTCTCTAAGCACCAAATTATATCTCAAAATTTCTAATAGTAAAAATTATGATCTACAAACACAAACAAATTAGAAAATCTTAAAGACTTGTTAATCAAATAAACAGTTTCTATGATACATATATGCTACTAATAAGACACCTTAAATATCACCATATTAGTCAGAGTGCTAGAGTGTGGTAAAAAAAATTGGTACAAACCTGCACTATTGGTCACTGTAGGTCAGCCAGGGGGAGGTGAATAAAACAAACAGGTGAAAATGAGTAACAAACAGACAAACAGACTGGTTACACAACAACAAGGAAACAAACGTATGGAATGAAACGTGAAAAACATTATAAAAAACATCACAAGGTGAACATAGTGAGGATAAATAATAATTAAAACTCTGACGTCATTGTATCACTTTTAAGTTCTTTTTATGTTATATTTTTGGTTTGGTTTATCAGTAATCTTGATTTGTTAAGAGGATATAAAAACAAATTGCTTGTTAGGGAGGGGTGTTTTAAACTGTTACTGTGTTAGATGTGATCCCATACCTTCTTCCTCCTTTTCTGCGTGTTTAATTGCTCGCCGCAGACCAACTGGTTTTCTGTAAAATGGGGCCTTAGAGTCGTCCGAGTATGGGTCATTAGCATGAGGCTCAGTTATGTCCTCTGCAATATCCATCTCGTACACTCGAGCAAGTATCCTGCATGATTAAATATACACTCATTTTCTGTACAATGTTTTTCTTGATTATAAAAAGATAACACCTGAATTTTACACATTTCATTCACTTCCTTCGTGTTGTTTTACTTACGTGGACTCTGGCTTCTTCCACTTTTTCTTCGGTTTCTCCACGTCTTTTTTGACCTCCGCTGGCTCCTCTTTCTTGAGTTCCCCGAGTGACTCCAGTAACAGGTCAGAGGAATCCTGCTTACCGTACCACGCCTCCACCAGCTTCTTCAGTCTGTCCCTGTCTGGGCCGTCAGGCATCTTCTCCAGAACCACCCACTTTGACATATGTGAGCTGACCTTGGACAAAGTGTAGGCATCCCAGTCGTAGTTTTCACGACAGAAATTTTCCCACGCCTCTTTAGCTTCCCGCTCCGAGTCCATGGTACTCTTATCTGATGCACTTTTTCTTGGTGATCTCTTCTTGGGCTTGATCTCTTCGGCTTTTTTCTTTTCCTTTGGCATTGGTTTTTTTACATCCTGTACCTGAGGAGGAGCACTGACTGGTTTTTGTCCACTCACCTCCGTCAAGAAGAAACTATCCTCTGATGAGACCTCCGTCGCTGTGTCCTGGGACTGTGCTATCACTGACTGGTGCATTTCTCTGGCTCGTTCCATTATTTTCCTCTTTAGGGGTTTCAGGTGAGGTTTGTACGATTTTGTCAGGTGACATGGCATATGTCGTTGGTCCATGCCCCGGGCATCATGGCGACCCGGGGGAATCTTAGCATGAGGTGGCGGGGACACAATGTCATCTGCAGAACAATTCAAATATAGGAAAGTGTATATTATTTAACTGATTAAAATGAAAAAAAATGGAATAAATACATGTACATGGAGCTAAGAAAGAGATAACCAACTTGATTATTATGCTGACAAGCTGATGCAAGACAAAAATCTCATTATCATGTAAGATTTAAAGAAACTTGAATGCTTACATGGGTCAAGAGCTTGGAACAAATACTTTGTGTCATAAGGCACCATATGAAAGCATCGGTCTTCCACCACATCTTCACTGAAGCGTAAATCAGCACTGATTCTCTTCAGGTAACTTCTCTGAACAGGTTCAGGAGCTTGAAAGGACTTGAAAATAACTGAGGTTGGTGCAGGTTTGCTTGCAAGTTTCAATTCAAAATCTGTTTCCTCTGACCCCAGCTGAGGAACTTTAACCTTTGCTGCACACGGAAATAAGGCTGGGGTCTTTACTCGCTCTGATTTCTCTCTGAACAAAGACATGGCTCAAGTGTGTCTGAAAAATGTGAAAGGAAAAATTATAATGATAGTTAAAAATGATGAAAAAATCATCAGTATGATCAAATGTTTTCAATTTCTAAAAACAGAAGCATTAATTTATGCATCTTACTTTCTTTTACTTTTTTGTTATAGATATTTTTTTAATACAATATTTAACTTTATTACATTTTTACCCGTGAAATACCGTAGTTTATTCATTGAATAAAAATGATATCCTGTCACACTGTGAAAGGATATCAAAATGATATCCTGTCACAGTGTGACGAATATCAGAAGTGCGGGAAAACTCGAGATTTCCTTTCTCATAACGAAGATTGTTGTAAAAAAATCTTCCTTGACCTTATATAAGATAGATGAAAATAAATAAACCACTCCGACAGCGAATAAAACTGTCTAAATAACCAAAAATCTGTTGTCAAATTCATGTTTACAATATTTTCACCTCACTTAGCTATGACGTCTAAACCGCTCAACTATGACGTCACGAGTCCATGAATGTATTACAAAAAAGACAGAGGCAAAGGAAAAATCAAAGAATGTTTGTAAAAATGTAATAAACAGAAAATTCAATGTTTTGTAGTTGAATATGGAATTTATTTCACTCGTGAGACAGGATTTTTTGATATTTTCACTCGTGCTTCGCACTCGTGAAAATATCAAAAATCCTGTCCCACTCGTGAAATAAATTCCATATTCAACTACAAAACATTGAATATCCTCTATTTATCATGTTAAATATCATAACCTATAACGGAAAGGAGAAAATGTAATGCTAGACGGAGAATATGAACTTGGGACCCCTACTTCACTAGCCAGGTGCTCTATTGACTGAGCTACCATTACAGTGTTATATTTGTTCCATACTTGTTTGAAATTGGAAATATGAAACTTGAATAATAACAGTTGAATAAACATTTTATTTTTTAACATACATTGTATTTAAATTTTATTTAAGATGACTCGAGTGGAACTGATTGATTATTCAGTCTTCTCTAAAATGTTTATTCTAGAATTAAATAGAAATTCTATTTCAAGTATTGTAATGGAAAAAATAAGGTTTACCAGTTGTCCATGTTTTCATGTGTAAATAGGTCTCATAAAATGTCTCTGAAATAGGAAATGTGTTCATATTTTGCGATTTACCTAGATTAGAGGAAATTCGACCTGTACGCTATGTAGTGTTTGTCGTAGTACAGCACATTTTCAAGCAGTGTCACATTTTGCACTTCGATGTTATACCCATGAATATAATAAAACACAGTCTATTAATTTCATTACATCGTTTGTTTTTACAATATATTTCCCACAAATATCATAAAAACTAAAACGGTAAAATGTTTGTTGTATCCAAGAAGCGTCAATGTCGGCTAGGTGTTTGGTTAATCTGGCTAAACCGAACCCGAACTAATATAGTGATCAGCTCTTTGCAAACTAGAGATGGTCGGTCATGATCTCAAAAAATGTTTTATTTTTACTCCACTATAATTTCATTACAGCAATGATAAAAACACTGACGACTGAATGTTACAGTACTGCCTCAGTAAAATTTATACTCGATTCTCATACATCGCGGGTTCCATTGTATCGCGGTATATTACAAAAATTAAAAAAAAACAGTTACATAGCTCATATAATTTTTGTAGATAAATCTATCTGCTTGTCGTTTGAATGTAAATTTTTGTGATGGTTAAAAAGAATGGAACATGCGCCGGAAATTTTTTTATTCAAATAAAACGTAATTTTACAGATTTCTATTCCCTTTTTTATTATATTTAAACCACTGAATTTATAATCTAGTAAAATCCATAATAAATGTCATGTTTTGAAAGTCTTTAGTTTGTATAATTGTTTATTTTTTGTGTAGAATTTCATCGTAAAATTAAAAATAAGAATTGAATTCCATGTCAACCACAAGTTTCAATGTTTTCCCATACCGCTATACTATGTGACTATCCAATTTAGGAGGTAAATAAGACTTCATGTTTTAAAAATAGACTACAAATTAAACGAAGCAGGCTTGGGAAAAAATTAGACACCAAAAAGTTAGACCATAGTTTGGTTTATGAATATCATGTGATGAAAGTTAAAGTAAAAAATTTGAATTACATTTTTTTATGCAAAAGTTTTAAGTACCCATTAATAAATACTCCAGTAAAAAACAGTTACTCCTTATATAGCTAAAGTAAACTTAAGGTGCTTTGTGACCATCTTCTCACAATGATTTATTTGACTCCATTGATACCGGTATATTATTTGTGAAAGTCGTAAAAGTTAGACCGGAGTATTGAATAATACATGACATTGTATTTAATCACAATCTTGAGTAACTAGCATCATGGCCAGTCATGTTCACTGATAAAAAGCAAAATTTCAAACATCACCTCCTCTCCTGTGACAGCCGTCACGCGTGGACCCAAGAACTGAATAAGAATATGCCGGTCCATGGAAGATGCGGGATTAGCAATCCCCCATCCCACTGCCTTCAATGAAATACTAGTAGTTAAAAGTGCATACAGTATACGCACAAGTTTCAATATTATGAATTCCTTTATATTTAACGCAATTTTAGATATTATACCGCCGATATGCCGTAAATTATGAGACAAATAAATACATTTTGCACAGACATAATTATATCATATACAAGCACTTAATGTGGTAAAAAAAATGGATTATGTCTTAAACTTTCGGCAATCAATGGAGCTTACAATTGGTCACAGTAATTTATTATCCACTAATGTCTTCGCCTCAGCCTTGTTTGCTTACAACAATAACATTACCCCTGTGTTGTACAAAAGGGATTCCCACATCAAGTAAACTCCCCGCTGAGGCCGGCGATGGAGGTTTCCCATTCATCTTCCTTCAACCACCTGTAGCATGAAGGGGATACGATTTCAGAGGAGCGAGAGGAGGCGAACGGAAAGCCCCCATGATTGAGGTTAAGGGGTCCCTCGATAACAGCGGAGCACTTTCTGTTTTACGATTTTGCTTTTGATGATCACAAAATATATAAATCAATTGTTATGTGACTTTTTAAATGGCTTTCGTTTAGATTTGGGCGTCAGCAATGAAAGATGGGATGTTCGGAGTAAAGTAGGTCACCTGATTACGGTCACATATGCTGTAAAGGATGACATAAAAAAGACAGATATAATGCATGAATATCGAGAACAGAGGGCATAATACCTCGATATGTGCATACTCACAATTGTTTTTAATGTTTCAGTTTTTCAAACATTTCTTTAGTTGATAATAAGAGTGTTTTGAACAAAATTAGAGTTAAAAATACTTCAATTGAAAAAAGTAATAAATATCAAAATAAGCAACATACCAGGCCTCAGGATCATGAAGATGGCTTACAATTACTTATTGTTGAATAAGTCTGAAATTCGAAGAAAAAAAAACATTTGCGAAGCATTATCGAAAAATATGTTTTTAATTCTGAACAATTTGACTTCAATTGTATAATATTCTATTCAAGTATTTTACAATTATTAATTGATGAATATAACACAGCGTAGCTTCTCACGGCGTGTATCCGGATTTTCCCCTTTCCCATGAGACTTGACGTGATAAACGCAACTTTTGTTTATTTAGGATACTTTATGTGTCAAAAACCAATTAACAAAAATAAACATATTAATTAAGTCTCGGGGTGCTTAAATATCAATGTAGAGGATTATTATTCTGTTAATAAACATAAAAGGCTTACACTAATAGTGCTAACCGCTGACTTGTATAATGCAATAAAAGGGATTAGACTAGGCCTTGATCTTACACACACACCCCCCCCCCCCCCCCCCCCCCCCCCCCCCGCTCCCGCCGAGCGTTACTCGTGGGGCGGTCACTGTAATCTCAAGATGTTTTCTGATATTCTTTTTTAATAACTCTGTAATGAGATTTGCCTATATGTCAAAAGGAGAATTAATGATCGGAGATTCTAGTACTCTAAAAATAAAATGTAGTTATTAAATGAAGACAAAAATACAAATTCAAAAACATCAAATAAAATTATTTAATTTAGTTGATGGTATACAGGAATTCATTTCTGAGTATACATGGCTGATTTTTATCAAAAAAAAAATTTCAAATACTTAACACAGAAGGATTTGGTAAAAACTTAAGTTTATTAATATTAAACACTAGAAAGAATAAGATTTCATCTTATATTTACTTAGCATTCATTGTTCTGTAATTTATTTATGGAATTGCTTTATTTAACATTAACCTTACTCACTCATATAAACTTTATGACTTGTCGGACACGTTGCATATGGGAGGGCCCCCACACTTTTTCCCAAGACATAGTAACTTTTTACTATAGAGCATTTTAAATAAAAGTTCGTACATAACCCTCCCCCATTTAAAAATATACATGTAATTATTTTTTTTTAAATCTAGCAAAAAGACTGAAAAGGGGATATATTTTAATTTGAATTGCATCGCCAATCTCTCACATTAATTCAGTAATGAACGATTTTTTCTATAAAAAAAATACACTGTTATGTCACATTTGGTAAATAATTATTATTATATGTTCTGTTTAATAATCATAATATGCCCAAAAGGGTCCTGATTTGGAATAATAAAACATATCCTATATATATACATGTTTGACTATAAATAATCTGTTATTTTATATATTAAGAACACGGAAAATCCCTCTCTTTCTCTCCCCATCTCTTTCTTTCTCTCTCTCTCTCGTTTGTTTATTTTGATGCCCTAATGGATTTGTGATAGCCAGCGTGCTCACATTAATTGAACATAAATAGTTTAGACACCTCCTCGCTATCCAATTGACCAATCAGTTCACACCAGGCTATGGAAAGTATTCACGCTTTCTAATTATTCGAGCGTAAAGTACTTCTGACAGTTTGAGTAAAACTCCGCCTCTGCCGAGATTTAAACGTAACAGATCCCCGGACTGGCACACGAGATGCAAGATGGCTCAGAACAGAAAACAGGCGCGTCCCCAGGACCCTTACAAACCGTTCCAGGACTACCTGGGTTTTAGTGATATAGCCTGGAATAAAGATTTAGTGTCCAATCTCACTAATCTTATGACACTCTCGCCATCCTTCATTGACGACAATAGCAGTGACGGGGAATTTTTCGGTACCGGCTTTCCTGGGACCCCGTGTGTCGGTTCGTTGAATGACATAGGATTCCGGCCCTTCGACCCCCTGGACGCCATGCGGAGGGACTCCCTGGAGGATTTCCGACATAACGGGCGGGACGTGGAACTAGACGAACTGGACAGTTACCAAGTGGAACTCCGGAGACACTCGTCAATTTCCGTCCAGCAGGAATCGAACCCAGTCGTTCTGGAAGTCATGGCATTCAAAGAACGGAAGCGGGCTGCCAGGAGAGCTAAGCAAAAGAAGCTGTGTGTTTTCTGTAAGAACAACGGAGAAACTGTGGTCATCTACTCAAGTCACGTGCTCAAAGATGAAGAAGGGAAGGTCAGCTGTCCCATCCTCCGTAAGTACACGTGTCCTCTATGTGGGGTTTCTGGGGACAACGCCCACACGATACGCTATTGTCCCAAAAACGATGGTGACCTCTCTGCTCCAAGCCTCACTCAACTTCATGCAAGGCGCCTAGCTACGGGAAAGCGACGCCGCGACAGTGACAGTGAAAGCAGTAACTGAAGGGCGCAATTGCGCCCTGGTACAGCAGAGGGATTTGACATAATTGAAATATCAAACAATTCTATCAACAGAGTGTGATTCTGTGATCTTGGACACTGGATCTATATTGTGAATTAACGTTTATCAATGTTTATACTATTGAATTCTTATTGTCAAAGATAATTTTGAGTTGAAGAAGATGACTTTTATATTAGATCGAATTTTAATCTCAATCTATTTTTCCCAGTTTTGCTATGGTGCTGAAATTTTGTATAAAGTTTATCAAATTATGATTTTAACTCGCTATTTTTACACTAATGAATTTTAAATGATGTGTAGACATAACTGAATTTGTACATAATCGTTTTAGAAAAGAAATAACAAATGTTTAGTGCTTTAACCTCACAAATCTTGTTCTTGTAAATAAAATTTGTTATCACTTTATCTTCGACGCTGTATGTTGTCTCTCATTAAATTAAAAACTACATCAGTTGTGACCTAAGCCCCCCATCAGAGGTGGGTGTCAACTGACAAGGGGGTGATGTAAGGAAAGTGAAATTGAGCCACAGTACGGTGCTCAAAATCTGTAAGCTAAGAAAGAAAAATTGTCATGAATTTTCAATATGTTATCATAAAATCCCCCTCCAAAAAGGTTTGAGAATCAGTCGCACCCTATTCTCCAATGAGCAGAAAGATGCATGTTCTTTGAAGCATTTGAACAAAATTGTTCAGGGAGCTTTTCTGATTTGAAATTTGTCCATTATCTATTCCCATCCCCCTCCCGAATTTCAGCCAACTTGATTGACAATTTATCCTTGGATGTGAAGGAATTAGCACCGAATTGCAAGGGAACGTTTAAGCAGCCACGCTAGATGGTTCAGACCAAAAATGAAAATTATATGAAATTAAGCTTCCTCAACCCAGTCAACTGTATTTGTAAAATCTTCTTTTTCCAAATCAATTCGGTAAGATTGAACCACAATTGACAAGGTTTTACTTTGGAAAAAATCTTATTTCTTTCTCAAGAACAACAATACCATAAATTCAATGTTTACAAAGAGGGAAAAAAGAAGAGAAGGACCACATTGACTTGGATGAGCATTATGGACCATAAGCCTCTGTTTTAGTTTTATAGGAGGGGCTTAATCGTTGGGGAACACCCCTTTTACGAGACGCTACAGGAATTGCAAAAGTTTCCACACTGTGATGGGTGTCAGGTCATTTCTCTCTAAAAATTTTTCTCTCCCAGGTTATTTCTCTCTCCAACCATTTCACGGTAGGTCATTTCACCAATCGGAGTTCCTCGGATGACTCGTACCTCGCACATAACCTCGGACGTCAAAGGTGTTCTACCATCTTGCTGATTCAGTCATGTGATCTTATTTGAATTGCATTCAAATATTATACTTTTGAAATCCGAGTTACTTTGATGCACGCCCAACACTGTGTTCTTGCTTTCAAAGAATACTAACATTTGGTTGTAATTAACACGAGGAATTACACAAATAAAGAAACCTTTTCTAAGAACTTTAGGCAGAGCGAAATATGAAATGAGTGACAAGGCAGTTTCCGGCGGAGAAATGTAGCGATCTGATGCGTATTCCTCCACCTATCACATCCGAGGTTTGAATGGAGCGTAGCGGAGTCAGCCGAGGATTGCCGATTG